>VZRF01005150.1:188202-302965 GCA_013396875.1 Vireo altiloquus | reverse complement strand
AAAAAAAAAAAATCAATTTTAAGCTCACATGCCCCAGTGGGTGCCAAAGCCACTTCAGAGAGGCTGAGAGATGGCTGAGTCGACAGGATTTGACTTCCCGAGGTAGAAAGGTGACAAACTCCATCATGAGAAAGGGGCAGCTTAGGGCCTCCAAGGCCGAACCTGCTCCCAGGATCCGGGGCCCGGCGTTGTATTGAACCTATTTATCTCTTTCATGGGCCCAAGGTACCACGGGGAAAGAAAAGTTGTTCAAAAAAACGCTGGCAGAATTCAAGGGTGTAAATGATGAATTACTTTTCATCAGCTGAAAGGAAACATACTCCGGAACAATACTGAAAGGGAGCAGGAGCATCTGACCTCCTGCTTCAGAGCAGCCAATATCTTCATTCAAGAAGACAACCATGAAATTACACAGAAAATGGGATTGTCATGAACAGCCCCTTGAAATCTCAGTATACAGTCATTACTGCATGGGAAAAAGCCTTCATCCACACATCATAACTTGTAACAGACAAGGGAGGGAAAAAAAAAACCACCCTGAAAACTGGCCTTGGAGTTACCAGTAGGAATGCAGAAAATATTTGTTGATTCAAACTTTTCCCCTCTAGTCTCCCAAATCACTGTAAACAGACATAACAATGTTCTAACCCCGGTGTAAGCCTGGCTCTCTGGCCACAGACAGCTCGTTGGAGCTGTTTTGTAAATCAGAAGAAAGGAAGAGAGAGGGAAAGCCAGTCTATTGCTTTATTTACATTATCTGTCTTTGGTGACTGATTTATCATTTAAGTGCTTCGAGAAGAGAGTCCAGAAACCGTTGTCCAATTAGTGCTGCCCTCTGAAACCACGTACTATAAATATTCGTAATTATCAGAATCGCAAGACAATCTTCATCAGAGCTCCATAGTCAGGGTAACAACTGATTTTTCTAGGTTTGCCTAGCAAAGTTTATATTTATCCAAATTAGGCAGAGAATAGAAAGCAAACAAGAGGCTGTTGCTTTATTTGAGAATTAAACCAATCACAGAAAATGAGCAGCCAGGAATATGGGGATAAAAATAACACGTTTAACTGTTTATTTCTTGATTCTTGCAGATTTCTACATTGACTTTAATTAATCTAGCCCTGGGCTAGTGGGCATGGAGAGGGGTGGGTTTTTTTATTCCTCTTTTATTTTTTTAATTCCTCATTAGGCTGTTTTTTCCTTGGCTCTTGTGGCTTTAATGACTAGTCCCATTAAATAGGTCAATGGGCTGCTTTTATTTCAAGTTTTATATAGACTCATATTCCACTGAACCTTAAACAGTGAACACCCAAAGCCTTTCTAGGCAAATTTCTACATTCCTGCAGATAAAGATGCATTTCTTTCTCTTTTCCCTTTCCTCCACAGCAGCTGACCTTTCATTTTGATGCAGCTGGGGAAAGATCTGGAAGGTTGGCACCATTCTGGGCCAGCCACGTGCAAAAATAACTCCAGGGTAAGTGCTCAGCTGAGGTTTGGAACCTGTGGGCAATGAGGAGAGGAAAGGAGCAGGAGCACCCTGCATTCCCTTATGTCACCTTCCCTGACCTTTCCCTCTCTGGCTGGATAAATCCCCAGGCAGGACCAGCGGATGATGGATGCAGCCAACCTGAAGAGTGCAGGGGGATGACTGGAGCAAGGGTGGGGCACAAAAAGGCCCTCAGGATTTTAGGGACACCTCCCAGGGACAAGTCTCCTCCCTTGCAGCCCTTTGCAGGACTCAGCCCAAAGTAAAGAGAAAAATGAAAGGGAAGTTGCCTTGTGAGAGGGTCAAAAGAGATGTTTTACCTAGGAAAAAAAACCAAGTCTTGAGGTTTGAGAGTAGGGAGAGAGAAAGTCCCCATAATTAATAATTTATTTATTCATTGTTAGGAGTGAAAATGGTTTTTTTTTTAAGTGACTTTGCCTGATGTCAGTCCAGAGAAAAGCTTTATGCTCCAGCACTGCCCATGAGATGCTCCCACCTCCATTTCTGTGTTTCCTATGTTATTCTGTAACCCTACAACGTGATTTTCCATGTGTAGGTGTTTCAGAAAGTCACTTCTTCCAGGTAGCCTGGATATTTAGGATATTTAGGATATTATCTGCTCTTCTGGCCAGAGGTCTCCACGGAATCGCCTCTCCTGACACATGAGGTTGGTGCCATGGGTTTCTCTGCAGCAATGCAGGGCTTCTCTTCTTGAAAATATTTCACACACATGAGAGAATCAATGCTGGCGACTTCTCTAAATGCTCCCAGCCTGCCTGAGCTGCTGCACAACAACCATATTAATCCAGCAAATGTCCTATACTGGGGATTATAACTCTTCATGTTCTCCCAAGTCTTGATCAGGCTCTTGAAATGCATTTTTTTCATGCAGCCTTTTAGCAAAGTAGCCTGTTCTAGCACCAAATTGGCAGCACCAAATAATGAGTGTCACTAGTGTGTCAGAGAAAAATCTGGCAGAAAGGTGTTTGGGAAGAAATTCTAGGCTTCATTGCTTGCCACAGGTAGAAACACAGCACTGGCGCAGCAAATTAGATTATTATTAGCTACTTGAAGATTCAAACTCAGACAGCCCTTCAGACACAATTCAAACCATTATTTTAAGTGCAAACTGGGCTACAAATAATTATTAGATTCTCAGCTCGTACCTCCTAAGCCTGTACACAAGGCTTCTAAACTGAGAATGAAGCAGCCCATTTGGAGTTCTGAATCCCAGTCTGGAGGTGCCTGTGAGCCTCTGCTGCCCCTGAAAGGAGCCTGTGCAGACCTTCCTCCCCAGTCTGGAGACTTTCCTCCCCAGCCCAGTGCCTCAAGCAAGAGGAGACGGATCTTATCATCAGGCTGCAATTTGTAGAGTAATTAGGACCTTGACTGTGACAACCTTTAGCCTGTCAGCAGTCGTGGTTTAGCTCATAGTTAAAATGACAGTGGAAAGTCTATTGCAGCTACTCTAAATATATCCATATTTTAACTAGATGAGGTGATATGTGGGTTTGCAGTGATTTGTTTAGATATTCAGGGGAGTGTCAAAGGACTCTTTAAACTGGGACTGAATCCATTTGATTGTCTGAAAGGTGATTTTGATTGCCTTTTCCTCCTTTGGAGCTGAATGGTGATGAGAGCAGCTTTCCTGCAATGGGAAAGCAGGGAATTCCCAAAGTACAACAAAAGTGTGGGTACAAACCTGTCACATGCTCTGTTCCACATCAGAGGATGCCTTTTATTCAGATTTAACAAATTAGGCAGGTAGGGCTAATCAAGCAATTTGACCACTGAACAATTTTTAATGCTTCAACAAACAGACCTCAAAATGCACAAAGAGTGTGCAGCTGAAATTTGAACTCTTTTTATATACATAGATTTTTTGTACCCTGCCTATGTTTCAGCACACTTTTAAGGAGTTGTCATTATCCTAATTATAATTAAGCCACTTGAAATAAATTCGGAGATAGTAAACAGTGTAAAAATATCTAAATAGGGGAGCTGGTCCATTGATTTTATGGCTAAGTTACCACCTCGTGTATAAATGCTACAATTGATAAACAATACCTTTAATTCAGCAGTCAAAATGATGCTATTAACTTGGAAAACTGATGAAGAAAAAATGCTAATGTGAATACCTCTGTTTCTAAGTAGAGTGACAAGAATCACTGCTCCACATGAGCCAATCCAAAGGCAGATTGAACTTTTGGCACACAAATCAGCGGTATAGAGGAGGAATTTTCTTCTCATTGAGAAACTCTCAGTTGTTCCTCCTGGAGCAAGGAGCTTTCTGTCGAAATCACAATATCTAAAGTATTAACACCAGAGGCAATTAATGGGATTTCCAAGAGTGTCTGGGCCCTGGATGCCAGTCGAGTTTCTAGGTGATTTTTAAACGATGTCTAGAACCCATCTGCATCCTTTGGCACCCACAGCCCTTCAAACTGTCGGGTTTAGATGTCTGCCTTGATTCACGAGGGATCTAGTCTGGAGCACAACTAATTGTGACTGACAGCACAAAAAGACAGGTGCAGAATTGAAGCCAGGTCTAAAGCCTTCGTCTCGTGGAACTGATGGACTTTTAGTGTATTTTTAATGTTTCACTGGTTCCTTAATTAAATAAAAATATTTTAGATAGAGCAGCAGAAATCAACTTCTTTGACTGATATGAATCCTGTTTACTCTCCAACTCTGAACTCAGCAGGTTAAGTAATTGGGAGACAGAAAAGTTCCTATATTTCTATTTCCAGCTGGTGGTACACAAAAGGCAGGAAGTTATCTCATTAATGGGGCACCAGCTTTATGCAAATTATAGTAACAAAAAGGCTTCCCTTCATACTTTTCATAAATTACCTAATAAAGTAGGAATAAATGGCCATATTCAAGAGCCTTTGTTGTATTTTTAGCACAAGACTCTTTCTGTTACTGCAAATATGACTAAATGCGCCTTGTTCAAAAGGGGTGTTTATGAAATAAGGCCACTCAAAAGCTTTTATTCCTTAACAGCCTTCAGTTACTTTTATGGCACAAAATTAACATAATTAGTCACAGAGAATAGATGACATAAGCAGCGTGCCATGCACAAAAGGGGAAACCAGTATCTAAGGAAGGTATTTTGAGAGATCAAAAATTTTCAAAGTGCTCAATACTAGAAGGTCCTTTTTATTTGTGCACAGCCTTAAGATACTTTCTTACTCCGTGAAATTCCCATAATGAGATGCAGCAGACAGATGACATTAGCGATGAGCCATTAGAAAGAGGTCAGTTTCCTCTGAAAGATAGTCACTGTTCCTGCTCGTCATTAATTTGCAGCTTCAAAGCAGAGAGCATATGATAGTCTGGCATGTTAAGCAAGTTGCAGTTATCTTTAAATAACCATTTTTTTCCAGTTATTAGAAGCTAAAGTTTTTAAACTTCTGACTGAAAGCAAAATTAAAGCACGCGGCAGTGTAAAAAGGCTACGGAGAGATTAGAAAAAGGAAATCAAATGTGTTTTAGAAATGAAGTTAGCTTTTCTCCAGGGAAAGGCTGCCTTAACTCTTAGTCTGAGAATTTGGGGTTGCATGTGGACCTCAGAGACTTGATTGCTTGCTGTTAGAGGAGAGAAAACTCACTATTTTTAGCTAGTTATCTTCCTGTTGGTTAACATGGCCTGATGTAAAGGGCAGAAATGCACAGCTATGGAAATAGCATTTACCAGAAGCAAAGATATCTGACGTTCTTGAACGAGGTGGGGGGAGATAAATGTATCTGATGTGCTTATGATTTGGTGGGAGCTTTGGCTCATCTCTGCTTTGGCAGTGAAATATATTTGGATATTACAAAGAGCCTGGGAGGCTCGGTTTGTGTCTTTTCCATAAATGCTTAGGGAGCAAGCAGAAGGACAGTGCAGTAGGCAGGAGGCAACTCCAATGTGTGGCATGGAAATCTTGGTGGAAAAAGAGTTGTCATGTCTTCAAATCATGTCCCATGTCCCAATAGGTACTAACAAACCCTCTTGCTTGGGTGAATTACCTGATCGCATTGATGCATAAACCCATTGAATTAAATTCTAATTTATAATAATGTTTATAGGGCAAATTAATACTTTTAACTCAAACCTGTGTTGACTCCAGGAAATCTGGCACAGCATGAATCCACTGGCAATGCTCTCCCCTGTTCACCATTGTCCAGGCAGCAGGACCAAGTCTTGGCTTGAAGAATTAGCCAGGATTGCTTAAACCAGAATCTTTCTGAGGCTTCATTCTTGGCAGCCTCAGCATTAAGCATGAAGTGAAGACCAGAAATGAAAGGCATTGTTGGTTGCTCAGACTTCAGATTCTCAGGTTTTGTCATTTTAAAGACCTGTGTCTGCCATTATCAATGATTTCTATCAATACCAGTCTACCAAAAGCCCTTTTGGAAGATGGAAATGCCAGGGATGTGGCACAGATTAAAACTGAAAGCTACAAGTTATCCCTGTAGTAAGAGGAAACCAATGGGAAGGAAAGGAACAGAGCAAAAGGAGATGCTGGTAATTTCTATATGTCACATTTCAGAATGGATTACATCTGCTTTAAGTAATAAGAATCTATAGAACAGAATGAGAGAATTATGAATTAGATGTTCTTGTTAAGGTCTAGTTCAGTTTAATTAAAACACGAGCAATATATATGTGCATTTGTGCACACATATTCTGGGTTATATATCACACACACACACAAACCAATATATAAAATACAGACACCCTTGTTCATTATACCTAAAGTTTTGCTTTAAACACAGAGCTTTATACATTATTTTAAACACATTTTTAACACATGTTAATAATATTCATGCTGGTGCTTTGAAAAATCTACGAGATGTGGTTAATGAAGAGAAACTGCAGCATAAATTGCATGTAAAATATGCAATCCACAACAACATATTTTTTCTCAAGCTGCAGTTTTTTTACATTAAACATCTTTTAGCTTGTTTAAATTTATTCCCTATTGTTTATAAAGAGCATCATCAGCCACCACTGCTTGAAACAACTACAAGTAGTAAACCAGGCAATCTTCTTACTTTAATAAGATTCTTTGGTTAAAAATAGGTTTTAAGTCTATCTCACATTAAAGGATGTAAATCCTAATGAAATTGCACAAAATGTTTCTCATTTTCAAGGGGTCTTTTCCATATAACCAAATACTTCTTTTTTTATTTCTCCCTGAAATTTCACCAAAGCAAATAGCCAGAGAGGAGTTTTTTTGTTGTTTGCATTTTTATTGCTTTTGTATTTTAGCCCAGTCTCTTCTTTTATAGAACAAACTGTTCTAATTCCCTACCTTTACTTTTCTCTCTTGAAATTCTGATTTTCTGCATATTTATCATTCCCACTCTTCTCTTTTAGTCTGTCTGCAATTTGTCCACACCTTTTTTGACCTGTATTTAATGACTGTTTATAGCACTATGGTTGAATCAAAAGTATTACCAAGACCAAGGAATGCAGAAGAATATTCCACATTATTTCCTGTTTTATCCATAGGCTTCCCGAGGTATTATGCATCCTTTTTCTAAAGTATCATAATATTTAAGATCCTAATTTCTGGAACTGTCCTACAGAGCTGTTGCCTTAACAGAACATCCCCAGTTCTGCATTTAACACTCTGGTTATTCCTAATTAACCATAAAAATTAACTATATTTTTTTCTTCTTTAATTAAATTGGACTTTTAAGACTTTTCTCCAATTTGACATGGCCTTTTGAATTTTAATACTGTAATTTAACGTTCTGCTGTGTCCAGCTCTGGGGTCCTCAGCAAAGGAAAGACACAGATCTGCTGGAGAGGGGGGACAGGGAGGGACAAGGGGATGCTTAGAGGGGTAAAACCTCTCTGCTGAGGAAAAGCTGAGAGGGATAAATGGGATATTGGGAAGGAATTGTTCTCTGTGAGGGAGGGGAGGCCCTGGCACAGGGTGCCCAGAGAAGCTGTGGCTGCCCCTGGATCCCTGGCAGTGTCCAAGGCCAGGCTGGACACTGGGGCTTGGAGCAGCCTGGGACAGTGGGAGGTGTCCCTGTTGATTGTAGGGGGAGTAGATGACCTTTAAGGTCCCTTCTAACCCACACCATCTGGTGATTCCATGTACTGGAATGCCACTCGGCTTGGTGGGTGGATGAGGAGTTTTCAATTTCAGGTTTTTTTACTTTTGGTGCCCAGAAAGCTTCTCAATCCGTCTCATCCACAAGAGATGAGTTAGTGCTCAGAAATCAATCCAGGCTTTTACAGCTTAAAAGATTAGCCTACCACAAGGAATTGTTTTGCTTTATTATTATTGTTTTTATTAACAAAATTGCTGGCAATCCCATGACTGTAACTTATGTCAGAATCCTATTGTGGTAAAACCTCTAAAAGCACACGTGAAGAAAGGGACCCTGACTCAAATAGTTTGGTGAAAAACTAGATACAATATTGAACAAAACAAGGAATGAGTGGTGACTCAGATTTGTAGATCATCCAGTCAATCATGTTATATTCATATAATCATATCAAGATTTCTATTCATTTTAACAGGTCTCAATTATTTTAAGAGATGTGTCAATAAATGAATACATGCTCATCTCTCAAGCCGTTCATCAGGAAGCTGATTTCTTACTGCCACCGTGGAAGGCACAGATATGGAAAAATGGGAAAAGATGGCCTTGGAACAGACATGATGTAAGTATGGATTAGGGGAGGTGTGGCAGGGAGAGGATGGATGTCACCTGAGGGGTGGCACTGCTGAAGAAGCAATGGATAATAAAGAGGGAGAGGTGCAATAGTCTGAAGGTAAAGCAGGAAAAGGGTGTAAGGATAGGCAGAAAGGGATGGTCAATGCCCAGGGTTTATGCAAACCTTACAGAAAAGGAAAAAGAGGCAATCCCACAATTTTATTAAAAATTGACAGTTTTACTGAAATTTTCATCAAATTGATTTGGAAGCCTGAAACTTTAAATTGGTAGAAAAGGATAAACACTTTTATTTCTGTTGGTTTTAGGTCATAAAACTGTTGTTCATTTCCACATCTCTATTAACACAAGCTGTTGATGTTTCAAATTCATATCCAATTTATGTTTCACCCAAACACCTCAGGGTTGGTGAAAGTGCAGAGGCAAAATGAATAATCTTAGATTTGAGTTGAGGCCTATCCAGGGTAAAATTTGACTGTGAGTTTGCATCACTTCTTTCAGTGATTCCCTGTTTGAATTGTGTTTGCTTTTCCTTTCAAGTGTGATTTTCATTGTATTAACATTACTCAGAGGAGCAAAAAACTGCACCATGTTACTTAGCCCTAGATTTTCCTTTACTGCTAACTGATCCCATATTGTGTTTGCTATTTCACTTGCTCATTTGTTTGGTATCTTTTTAATTTCTTGGGACATCCCTGAATGTTGTAGCTATTAGAATCATAGAATGGTTTTATCTGGAAGAGACCTGCAGGGCGAGCTCGTTCCAAGCCCCTGCCACCGGCAGGAACATCTTCCACTATCCCAGGTTGCTCCTGGAATGCTTCCAGGGATGATTTCCAAGGCAGACACAGCCTCTCTGGGCAATCTGTGCCAGGGCCTCACCACCCTCACAGGGAAGAATTTCCTCCCAGTATCCCATCTAAACCTCCTCTCTGTCAGTGTGAAGGCATCCCCCCTTGCCCTGTCACTACTTTCTCTTGTAAATCATCTCTCTCCATCTTTTTTGTTGGCTCCTTCAGCCACTGGAAGGCCATACTTAGATCACTTTGAAGCATTTCTTTTCCAGGCTGACCAATCCCAACGCTCTCAGCCGTTCCTCACAGCAGAGCTGCTCCATCCCTCTGATCATCCCAGTGGCCTCCTCTGGATGTTCCAGCAGCTCTGTGTCCCTCCTGTGCTGGAGACCCCAGAGCTGGATTAGTGCTCAGTTCCGCATCCAGCAAGGCAATTTGCTGCCCTCCAGACACAGAGATAAAGCTGAATTTAAGGCTGCAGCCAAACCTTAGACTCTACACCTCCCTCAGGATCATATTTGAGCTGTTTTGGCCCTTTTTACTATTTTTGGGCTACAGAATAACATTCTCAGCTTCCAAATTATTCCTGTGTGAAGGAAAGAAAATTAGTCTTTTTTTTTTTTTTTTAAAAATCTCAATTAAAGAAGGGAATGAGTGCTAAAAGCCACAATTCATAAATAGGTGGAAAAAAATGTTCCAAAGTGTCCCAACTTTGGGTTTTAGCTCAGTAAAGCACCTGCCCAGTTGTGAGCATGTTTATGTTTTAATGGGCTGTGGCATCAATCACAGCCTGAGCAGCTCAGAATTCTATGTTTCCCCCACTTATGGTGGAGTTTGGTGCTACAGCAGAAAACAAAGGAATTGGAAGAAGAATCCTATTAATGCTGGCTGCTCTAAAGCAAAACTGGGTTTCATTTTTAGACTTCTATTTTCTACTTTAATTATATAAATCTGAACATACTTTCGAGATTATGAAATAGGAGCCGGGAAGCCAGTTATTTTTCATCATTTATTTTTAAAGCAAATTTATCTTTGAATTGTCATCTGTTAAAATTCCTGAGAAGCAGACCACAAATGAGTACAATATGAACATGATTTTCCATGCCAGCCCAATTCGAGTAAAAGATGTAAAGAGTTTTTTATTTTTAGGTTTGCCTTTGAACACTTTGACTGAACACAAAGTGTGACCAGTTCCACCTAAGCAAGCCTTGGGTCCCTTTCCAAGTTTGCAATGTGGATGTGCACACTTGCACATGTACATACAAATAATACTGAACTAAGCCATGTATTGGCAACATAAACTCAATTAAATCTTCAATTTAATGGATTCTGAAGCCCTGAAATGTTCTGCAAAGGGAACAGCAATGGGAACACAGGAAAGAGCTGAAAAATACTATCTTGGAAATAACACAGAGGAGGCTCCTAAGTGCTTCTTTTCCTTTGTGGTCATGGCCAAACATAAAATGTCTTGATAAGAAAGCTTGAAATTTTGTTTCATATATTGGACTTCTAAGAATTCTGGATTTCTGGCAAATTTGGATTTCTGGCAAATTCTGGGTATTTTGCTTTGTGGCTACAGGATCCTCTTTTCTCTCGAAGCCCTCCAAGCTCTTTTTTGTCTCTCAAGTCCTACCCATCAACATGTTACACCGTATCAAGTCCTGGTTCTCCTATGTGGACAAGCCCTTTCTTCTGAAGTTACTGAAAACCGAAAATTTTGGAAATTCCATCCTCAAAACTGGTTACTTAACCAGAAACTTGATGGACACCTTTGTCTTCACTTGTTCACTTTATTCTGCTGAAGAGCTTTGGGGCCAGCCAGTGGAGTGAGTCTCTTTAAGCCAAGGGTTATCATGTCCAGGCTTTGGTTATGAACACAACCAGGAGGATCTTTTCCCATTGTTAACAGTATCTATGTAAAATTTCTACTTTTAATAATCCTTTTCGCGTTAATAAGGCAAACCTAGAAGTGTCTCACCTGGCCAAGGATCCTCAAATATAAGTTCAGTATCCTGGCATTTTGCTGGTCCCAGGCAAAAAGTTTTCTCACCTTTGGATCTGCTTTAACCTAATTCTGTGCAATAATATGACCTTTCTAGTCAAGTGTGTCTTCTCCAAGGATACTTTGCTTCTTTTCAGGCCATTTAAAGTGTTTTTTCTTTCTCCCTGACAGAGAAAGAATGATTGTAACTATAAAGTATATCCTCGTTCTTCCTTTGTGCTAATTTGGCATCTAAACTATGCCAAAAATGATTGCTTTTGGGGGGTTTGGTGAAGGATTCTGACTGTGATATAAAGAGGAAGGAATATAAGTAAGACAAACATTCATCACTCTGCAATTTGCATACCATGTTTAGCTCAGCTATGATTTAAACCAGCACATAAAGCCCCAAAACTGGTCTTTGAACGGCAAAGTTGAGCTTAACTGCAGCAATGCTGTAAGCATTGTTAGGATATATTGGAACAAAAGAATTTAACATTCATTCTTGGCTTCTCTTTCAAATTTATTAACTTTTTGGTGTATTTTTGCATGAACTCTGAGGGACTGAGTCATCCATATCCAAAGGGTTACAGTGACAACTTAGTGCTTTGATTAAAGAGTTCAGTGTTTATTTAGTTACTTTGATCGTGCTTTGGATTCTCTGCTGCTAAATATCTTCCCTTGAAGCCAGAATCCACATTTTCAGGTCTCCATCTAAGCAACCTTTTGGGACAAAGTAGAGTTCCTGAAAGCTTAAGCCCAATATACTGCAGCACGATTATGAATTGAACAGGGAAAGGAAATTGGAAGGAGCAACTGAAGATATTTTACTCTTATGAATTAGTACACAAATACAGATTTATAGCCTGCATATGTGTTTTGTTTTTGCTGATGGCTGTAACTAAGGACACCTGTAAGTCAGGGGAAAAGGGAGAAAATAAAAACTAAAGGGAGGAAAAATGTAACTATATGCAGCATTTCAGATCTGATTTGGAGTCCGTTATGTGTGCCTTAAAAACTTGTTTTTCTTTTCCTGGAAAACCTGTATCGTTTAGCTGGTGTGCCTTAGTGTAAAGTATGAAATATAATGATTTTTTAAAAAGATTCTTATAGCATTTCCAAAGGAAATGTTGAGCTAAGTGTAGAATTTGTGGGATCAGTTAGCTTATAAATAATGATCCTTTATGCTGGCATTGGGAAATCCATGTTCCCACAGCTAGTTCAATAAAGCAATTAATATCAATGAATGCTGAAGAAAGCAAATCTCCGTTCACTTTTGCCTGGATTAGTTAACATGAGAAAAATCCCATCCCTCTCCTGAAGTATTTAACCTCCTCCCAGGAAGACATGCTAATGAAAGGTAAATAAAATGTGCTGCTTGACACGTGTTTGCCATTCCTCCCCGTTCCTCGTGTCACACACTTTCCCTCTTACAAGACAATCCACATTTTTTCCCTCTGGAAATCTTCACTGTGGTTATTTTGTTTCAGGCATCCCTCTGTGCCAAACCTGTCTTGTCATTCTCCCTCGGCGTTCCTGCTGGTGTTTCTAGGCTATTCCTGCCCAGCTGAATTTCATTAAAAAGGGACTTCACCTCCAGAACTCACAGATAATGTGTCTCAAGCACACAAGGAGCTGAAACCCGCCACGTAGAGAATTCCTGATTTACTTGGCACTGCATTCAACCCAGGGGCAAGTGCTTCTCCTCATTCAGGGCATATTTCTGTAGCCCACGTAAAGCTGTCCACTGAAGGAGAAGGAAGGTCTGTCGAGGGAATGGGTGTGGTTTCACTGACCTCATCCCACAGCCACGAATTTCTGCGTTCAGGCTTTGTAGATCAAAATTTTTGATAAAACAGAGTCGTAAAACCGCCCTGAACTTTCCCTGTGTTTGGCTCCATTATCTGAGATTTCACACACAAGCAACAAAAAAAAAAAAAAAAGCTTAAAAGATTTTTACCTCGGAGCAGCCAAGAAGTGTGGTAATAAGGTAAAGGTTGAGAAGCATTGTTGGCATAAGAAATCCCCTCCTTCCCCTGGATTTATAACACACCCAGTTTAGTAAGAACTGGCACTGCTGAGCATTTTCTGACAGTGTTGGGATAATATATTGCAAAAGGCAGAGTGGCCAAGTCTCACACCTGAGGAGTAAGACACACTTCATCTTGCCCATGGAGAAACCTAAATCAAACCTTAACGTTACTACAATGCAATTACTCCTCTCTTAGGAGCTCCAACTGCACAGGGTTGAGGTATAAAACTTGTGATTTTGGTGTACTAGAAGAGTTTATTAACCCCTTAAGTATTTGTATGGCCTCTGCTTTCGGAGGGATAGGCTTTTAAAGTTTACTACGTGCTTTTCAAAGGGAAGTAATAGAGTGTGATGCCATGGGTGTGAGGCCAAATCAGCTTTGCAATGGAGTTTAATTTTTTAAAAAGTAAATAAAACAATATGTGGAGCTTTGGATTGCTTTTCCTGTCATCAGTGTGTGCTGTGAGGCCTCCCTTGTGCTTCAATAAGGAATTCTGTTTAATGAGGAAATAGACTTTCCGTGTTTGGGAGATTCTGTGGAAGGCTGGGGCTGCTCTTCTGCAGAATCACAGAGTCACTGAGGTTGGGAAAGACCTTCCAGATCATCGAGTCCAAGCTATGACAGATCCCCACCAGAGCAGAGCAGACAGACCAGAGCACTGAGTGCCACGTCCAGTCATTCCTTGGACATCTCCAGGAATGGGGACTCCACCACATTTTACATTTTGACATTTTGCATTCCTTTTTTCGTATGTGAAACTCTGTATCTTGCCATAAACACTTCTCCTTTCTCCTTGCTGTTATTAATAAAAACATCTATTTTTATAAAAAAACCTCTGCTAAAGATACACAAATAGAAGGAAAATTTTGGGGTGAGATGTGACACGAAAGGAGCATGGAGCATGAACATGTAATGCTGCTGCTTTTGCATGCTGTTTTTTTCTTCACATATACTCTTTCTTTTTTGAGAGATCATATTTCACTCCACACATATTTCAGAGTCTCTCTCTCTAGTTCTTATCACGAATTTAATAGTTCATTTCCATTCCATACTCTGTGTTGTGTTACTTTTCTCATGTACCCTGTTTTATACCTCCAGTGACAGTAGAAGAGAGAAAACAGAGATACTGAGTTCAAGCCTCATATTCCATTTATTACTGTGAAGCAAATTTTATCTAGAGATAAGAAATAGGAACAGACATAATAAGGCAAGAGTTAAATTGAAAAACTGGTAACTGTTCTTGTAGTTTTGGGGTATCACTCACATGACTGACACAGCTGTTTGATAGTTTTATTCTTTTATATCTTTATAAAATTGGTGCTTTTTTTGTTTGTTTCATTTTGGTTTTGTTTTGGCTTTTTTTGTTGGTTTGGTGTTTGTTTTTTTTTTTCTTTACAATATTAATACTGCAGGATAGGGAGCACAAGACTGAAACCCCACAACATTTTGCTTCTGATTTGGTCAAACCCAATAAAAATTTCAGTCTGTCATCACGAAGAGGAATATGTCATTTCATATCAGCTTGACATTCATATGTGCTGGCTTATGGTGATACTTTTACAGACTTGTAGCTGAAGTTCCTCAGCCTTTCCTGTCCTGGTAAAAGCTCAGATTTGATGTTGGGTTATAACTTTTTATGATGATCAGCCCAGCAGAGTTATTTCAATGTAGAATTGAGGTTCTGTTATTTTAGGGCAACTTAGTGGTGTCTGAAAAGTTGGTCTACAGGAAAAAGCTGGGTCATGAAACTGCCATCAGATTTTCAGTGATTTTCTCCTGATGGCTCCAGGGAGAGGTTTAGCACAGCTTCTCATTTCCTGCTGCACAGAGAATGAAAGACTTTTTTCTCTCATGGGACAAGGACATGGTGTGTCCTTTTTTTGTTGTCCAGGTGAGTAACCATTGAGTAACCAAGCCACCCATTTTGGACAGGTAACTCTATGTGGTCTCTAAGAGCTCAGCTAAGGGATCATTTAGGAACTGGCTGATTATTTGCATCTTTTGAGCCACATCTGACAGCACTGATGATTTAGGATGGGCAAAAATGCCGCAAGTGTTGGATAAGTCTTGAGGTTCTCCTTTTGCAGACTGGGAGTAACCTCCTGAATACTCCACAAGACAGCGAAGTGTATGAATATAGCTCCGTTTGCCAGTTCTCTACTTGGGCCTTGTCTCAAAAAAGATCTTTATTTCTTTTAGCCAGGAGGCATTTGCATTTCCAACCCTGCTGGAAATCAGGGAACAGGTTTGGCTGGAGTGCAGACAGAAACAAACACCATGTACCATTTTCTCCTTGCCCTGTGGCGGCTCTGGTGAAAACTGCAGCTCCTGCCTGATGGAATGAGTTTAATCTCAAGCAGAAAAGAAGAAAAAAAAACTTTTAAAATTGCCCAATACTGTAAAAAAAAAAGTATCCTGCTGCACTAAACATATTTTTAAAGATTCATTTATGCTGATTTCAGATAAAAATGTGCCAGTAGAAGTAAAATGACCTCCTGCAGATAATACAGGTAGCCACAAACTTTGGCTGTCCTCTAATTCCCAAACACTTATCCCCACATACACTTCCTGTTCCCTGACTCTCGTCAGCTGGAAAAGTCATTATCTGAAGGGAGAGCTTTGCATCTGTCAGCTGGGAAAGTGATTACTTAAATTGATAGCAATAGCAGTTGTTTTAGTTTGAAATGACCATTTCAAACTGGTTTTTTTGGTTTTGTTTTTTGTTTTTTTTGTGCAGGGAAGAGGGAAGTTTTTATTATTTGGTCATTTTATTGTTGTGAGCATCAAAGAATTAAACGACATGAACATCTCAGCTTCTTGCTGACACTCGGATAGGCAAACTTTGGAGATAAACTGGCCTGGACAAAATAGATGAGAATGACTTTTGGAGAGTTTTCTTTGAATTTGAACAATTACACTAAAAACACAAAGTGGTTCTTTGCTACCCTTCCCTTCATGCCTCCTCTTTAAGTTGTCTCTTCTCCATCATTTTTTATCCTGACATACAGGTGGGAATCAAATACTGCTGGGGCAAGCACCATCCTGGGGACCCACTCCTTGTCCTTTAAATACCTCAGAGTCAAAACTGGTAGGAACTGGGAGCACCCTAATTAAGTTGAGTTGATTGCAAATTGATGTCTCCTTACAGGAATTGAAGCCACCTCCCCCCCTTGCCCAAATCATCTTTTCAGTTCTGTGAATTGCCTTTAATTGCTACGAAGGATATCATAAATATCTGGTTCTTCCAAAAAGTTATTGCTCAAAGTGTCAAAGTTTTCTTTAAAAATGTAGGCCAGCTCCAAAATGCTCAAAAGTGTGACTTCACTGAATGCTCTAAACATCCATATTTAGTTCCCAAATAAGTAGCCTAATTTTCCGTAACACCGTGCAATCAGTAAGTCTCATTGACCTCACTGAGTGTCTGCCTTCTCAGCAATTCCAAAAAAGAAAGCAATTTATTTAGAAGTCAAATACACTCAGAGAGTCTTCAGTTCTTCATATTTTCTAAAGAATGTATTTTTTTAAAATGTATTGAACTTTCTCTGTTCATGTGTTCTTTGAGGGGCAGGGACAGGATGAATAATTTTTATGTGTTTATCTTCAGATACTTTTACATTATTTTATTCTAAAAGGATATTAATCTTTTATTAGATTTGAATAACATGAGAAGATTGAGATGTCTTGAGCTGTGTTGGAAATAAAAGAACAGTTGTCTCCACTGTCCTGTTGAGGATTTGGCTTGGAAAATGCTTTCTGTGGAAATTTCCACCCTCTTATTTCAAATGGTTGCAGAATTTAAATGATGGGGCAACCTGGTTTTGGACTCTAGTGTTGTCTGAATGTCTGATCCTTTGAGTTTTGTTATTTTGACTCTTATCTCCCATATTTTTATAACCTGAATAACTTGTTGTCAGTTCATTATTGAATGAACCATTTATTATCCTGAGACCTGCTATACAAACACATTTAACAATCCTGGTTTTTTATCCTGTGAAATATCACAAACTGTTATGAGTATTTTATTAAACATGAGGCATCTCAATAAATCTCATGATGGATCTAATTCGTAACGAAAAATGAACTGTGCAAAGTTCAGAATATATTCCTGTAATACTTTTTCCAGACAGGAGACCTGAATTTTAACTCCTCCTGGCAATCAGAGGGTGACAGAGTTATCTGGTATTTAAACTTGTGTGCTGGGGCCTTTTGTTTCACTAATACTTGTCAAACTTCACACTTAATGAGTCCTCCCCCCCTCCTATTTTTCTTGTTAAAGGTCTGTTAAAGGTATTTTTTTTCCATTAGAACCATGGTGAATTTTCATTAAAACAATAAAGAAAAGCTTTTCAAAAGTGAGCACATTTTCCCAAGGCTTTGGGAAGGTCTTGTGCCTTTGCCTTGAACCTTGAAGCCAGGGTAGGTGAACCTGCAAGGCGGCTTTGTCCAAAGGAAAAGAGGTAATGTGCAAGGGAAACCTGCTTGGAATGTGCAGCCCTGAGGCTGAGAAACATTTTGAAATGCTGGAAGAGGTCTCTCTCCACCTGCACGGTGCTCTGCAACCTCCCAGAGTGTCCTGGAGGCCTCCAAGCGCTCAGGGATGAAAAGCTGTGTAATGCCTGCAACAGCTGCGCGCACTCACTGGTCTTTGCTCCTCAGATAAACCCTGGTGCTCACACATCCAGAGGTGGTGGCATTCCCTCCACAGCCCTGAGTGCTCCCAGCTCCTTCCAGAGAGGATGGAGGCTGCGATGCCCAGGGCAGACACAGCCATAGGAACCTGCAGCAGTGCAGGCTCAGAGCCAGCACTGGTGCAACTCGTACAAGGTGACGGTGCAGACTGGAAGGTTGTCTGCTCTGATGCTCATTTTATATTTCCAGCATCTTCTTCCGTCTCCTTTTTACACATCTCTCCAAGTTTCCACTCGTTCCAATAGAAAGAACATTCAACAACTTTAACATACACTGAACCAACCAAGACTTCCCTTCCATTTTGGTTGTTTTTTATTTTATGGTCTGTAGAAGGTTGTATACAATTATCTACTAAATGCTAATACATCTCTTTAGTTTTTCTCTGATTGTTTCTTTCTTACTGCAAGTATTTTTACGACAATAGTAATGGACAATCCTAATGTACATTTCTCTAACGAGTCCCCTTTTCTGCAGCTTTACATCTTTCCCACGTTCCCCTCTCATCCAAAGCACTACAGGATGACACCAAGCCAGGACACTTATGTTCGTGTCCTCTTTGCACAGATGAAAATGATTTCCTTGAGTGTGAGAGCTGGACGACCGGGGAACGTGGAATGTGGAAACACACAGCAGCCACAGCATCATGAAACACCTGCTTATTTTACACCTAGACCTTGCTGCAGAATCCAGTTCGTTAATCGCTCTTGCATGTGCTGCTTGTAAAATCATTTTGTATGTTAATATTGTTTAAACTCATAGTTTTGCGTTGTGGAAGAATCATCTTCGGGCAAGGAGTCCGGGGTTGCTGCGAGGAGTTATTTTAAAACAGATGGTCTGGGACGAAATTAAGTCAGACGGGACAACGTCGTACCCGAGAGCCGTGTATTGGTAACAAAGAGGGAGCTCTCCTACAGACGAAGAGCAGGGGACGCAGAGTAGGAGGAAGGAAAATGAAAAAGGGTGGAGAAAGAGAGAGGGAGGGGACAAGGAGAAAAGGCGGGCAGTGCCCAGCGGAAGGTCGGTGCTGTGGAGCCCCACGCGGCCGGGTGTGTGCGGGCACGGCTCCAGCGCCCTCACACGAGGTGAGTCCTGCTCGGGCAGGAGCTGCGGGACCCTGGCCACAGTCCCGGTGGGGATGGAGGCGGGCTAGAGCTGCGGAGCAGGGCAGGAGGCAGGCAGGAACGCGGGCAGGCAGCGAGGGCTAGGGCGGGACACAGGCCGCACACGAGGCCCGGAGGGCAGCCGGGGTCCGGCCGAGCGAGGAGCGAGCAAGGGCACAAGAGCCAAAAGGCAGGGCAGAAACGACAAGACACCCAAAGACCAGCTGGCAAGAGCCAAAGCAAAACCACAACACCCCAAAATCCCCCGACTTGTGTCGCGGTTACTTTTATGCCCCTGGGCGCTCCCAGAGGCGGCGCTGGCAGTGAGGACAGCGTTGGCCCAGCGCAGCGCTCCAGCGCAGTCCATCGGCCCAGACCTTGTCCCTCCGATTGCAGAAGATCTCCGGAGGTTCTCCTTGCTGCCTGGCCCTTGTGAGACGTGGAATGGTTGCCGGACAAAGCCTCCCCAGAGCCAAGGCGTTCTCCGTGCTCTGCTGGTTGCTTCCTGCACGTGGCACATGTGCGGTCTCTGACCGGCGGCCCTGAGAAACATCGAAATTAAACTGGTTCCTAACAGCCCCGTTCGCCTGGTGTGACAGGTGTGCCCCATCCTCTCACCTCTTTAAACCCTCCGGTGGCACTAAATGGGGAAGCCGGCTTTTAAAGCCCCTTTTCACCCAGGGGATGTCACAGAACAAAGGAGTATTTGCGCATGGGTTGTCCCTAATACACCAGGAGGTACTTCAGTGTTTCCGTGTCAGGAAGTGATTACATTGCCTATAATAAACAAATTGAATATTTTCAGCAAATTCAAAGTCACATTGAAATGGAAACAGCTTCAGGAGGAAGAGTGGAGAGATGCTGCAGGTGAGATAAAAATCTCTTTATATTACTCTTCAGCAGTTTTTTGGCTATTTGCATCCACATGGTTTGAGTTGGATTTTTTTTTGAGATATCTGGGAATGGCAATAACCATAAACATAATTTCCTATCTTTTATTCTCTTTTTTCTTGTAGTACCTGATTGTTGATTGAGTTGTATGCTCTAATGACAATCCTTCCTTTCTTAGGCTCTTTATTCTTCTTCAGATGTTGGAGGAGAAGTTAGAGGGTAAGTAGTTTTTCATGGACCACATGGAAAACGCCTTAATTTTGCCACTTTAAATGTACACATCTTTTATCATTTAAACTTTCAAAAGCTAATAAACTGAACAGACTGGATTGGAGATTAATTAAAAGGGCATCAAATACAGCTACTTTAAGTTGAAGGACAGAAGGCAAACAGGCTTTCCCATCTTGACAG
This sequence comes from Vireo altiloquus, assembly GCA_013396875.1. Taxonomy (NCBI): domain Eukaryota; kingdom Metazoa; phylum Chordata; class Aves; order Passeriformes; family Vireonidae; genus Vireo; species Vireo altiloquus. The sequence continues at coordinate 282,895 of VZRF01005150.1, read as the reverse complement.
TTTTGACAAGTGGTGAAGTGTAAAAACGGACAAAAAAGTGTTTCTTTTTCATATACATTTAGAGTTCAACACTTAATAGTTTGTCTGTATAACTTAACCCCACATTTAATGGCTGTTCTCCACAATTTGTGAGCCTCTGCTGTAGTTCAGGACTGCAGACGTGCTCAGGGAAGGCAGGGCCAGGAATTTTGATGGACATGGGATGGAAGGGTTGGCAAACGCTGTGTAGTGAAGCGATCACAGCATCTCATACTTCTTCTGATTAATAAGACAAAATTTAGTTGCCCAAATGAAAATCACTCCTGACCAGACAAGAAAACGAGATTGTTCTTGCTATCAGTTCAGATACAAATTGCCCTGTGATCACTGTGAGTTTGCAGAAGATAACTCCTGTTTCATGTGGCATCGCTGCTCTTGGCATCTCACCATGGAATGCAGTCCTGGACTCAGGCCAAATTAAACAGCTGAGTAGCTCTGCCTTTAGATCCAGAGGCACAGGAGAGTAGGGAAATAATTCTCCAATGTCAAAATCTATTTTCTTACTTTTAGCAGTAGCTAACATTTTGTGATATATATACGCAAGCCCATATAATGAAACAGTTTATTTTATGAGGCTACAAGGACGTATGTGGGAAAGAAATATGATGCATTTTAAAAATTTGTGGCAATGGAGATTATTCATACTTTATGTGGTGTTCGAAGTTAATATTTGTAATCTTTGTTGCTGTTGTGCTGTGCAAAATGAGCATTGGTGTTACTTAAGTGACACATCACCGTGGATCAGAGACATCACCTGACTCACAGAATTTCTGCTTTTTCTCATCTCTAGTTCTACCACAGGAAGGCTGTGGGAGTTGAGAGTTTGTTCTGGGTTTTGGGGAGGTACTTTGAAACACTTCTTGCCTCGATGTTTTGCAGTGTAATTGAGGGAGGTTCAAAAGGTTAAGGGCCTTGGTTAAGCCACCAGTGCAATGATTTGCCCGCAGATGTTCCAAAACCTTCGTTTTTCAGTGATTGTCACCCCGCAAAAAGTATACTTTTTTAAAAATTCAAATTAGTTGAGAAGAAAGTTGAGGTTTTTATTGAATCAGGCTGTAACTTCTGAGCTCTTTCACACTTCCCTTAGTTTTTGGTTTTACTTTGGAGCAGCAGATACTGCTCAGGTGCAAGAAGGTTGCCATCCAATGAACCAGGGCCACACAGAATTTAAGACTTTGAAGATTATTTGCTACCTCGTCTTCTGGGGTAAATTGAAGCTCTACTCATGAGCTGCACCTGAACGTTGAGAAGATCTGAGTTTCCCCTGCCTGGAAAAACTGGCTACAGGGGTATCTGAGCTAAATTCTCAATGACAAATCAAATGGAGGAAAATGTTGTCTGGTGTGCTAAAATAATACAGGCATCCAGTAATGCATGGTAAACCATGCAATGCATTAAAACTCTACAAAAACATCAAGGCAGATATAAAATAATTGGGAGGTTTTCTTTCTTCCCATGAAGATCATCAATATACAGTAAGTCTCTTAAAGACCAGTGTTTAAATTATTAAGGCTGCCTGTTTAATGAAAAAGCAACAGCTCAATTCAATAATTCATGACAACAATTTGAGGCAAAGCACACAAAATATTTTTAGCATGTGTCTCAAGAACAGTTAGACACAGGATCAAAATATGCAATGTTACACACAGTATGTTCTTATCTGTTAGGTCTGGTTGAGGGAATAAACATTTTTTCCTGATGAGAAAATCAAAGTTTTGTGCCATTTCAGTGAAGTCAAGTTGACACCTGCAGAGAAGCAAGTCATGACATTTTAGCTGACTGGGTTTTTTCCCCCCCTCCAGTTGTGGTTTGTTTCTTCATTTTATTTACTCTGACAGACAAAAGAAAAATGTTGAGATGGAGATTTGCAATATTTTCTTATAATTTTTTTTTTCTTTTCCCTTTTCTCTCCTCCATTAAATCAGTTGTTCATATGTTCTGGGCTGGGACAGTTCTACTGAGGAGAAAAACCACTTGAACATATTACTATTAAAATAGTGTCCCCTCTTTCTTGTTGCCCCCCCACCCTCTGATTGCTCAAACATTGCTACATTTATCAAAATAATAAGCTTCAGATTTCATAATAAGAGATCTATTTTCATGCCATCCTGGCACAGACTTGCCTGACTGAGCCAGGAAGATCCTTAAAAAGATACGAATTTAGGATCAATAACATTTATAGCTCCATTTATAAAGCTGAAGTCAAAGGCATGGATAATGCAGAATTTATTAGGGGAAATTACACTGGGGATTTTGTTTACTGGCCTCTAATCCTACCTCAACTTTATAATGTCTCATTTTATCAGGAAAACATAAGTTGCAGGTGTTTGTAAATGTAAACTGGCACATAAAGAAGCTCACAAATGATATCTGTTGTGACCTAATATTGCAGTTTAGGGTACTCTTCAATGGCATTTTTCCTGGCTGCATCTTATTTTTGTTAGCTGTGGGTCCCATTAAAGACTGTGCTAAAGTTATTGTAATGGAATTGAAATACATTTTATTACACCAATATAAGTTCCATTTACTGTGCAGTATGACAGTGCTTAATAATTTCATATTACAAGCGTAATTATGACATCAAATTAGTAATTTTCACAGAGTACTTGCATTAGACACTCATATGATACGATGCAGTGTATTTTAATTCTCTGTGGTGCCTGTAAACACACATTTTTGCAGGGAAAAAGCAGAAATATTGTAAAAGGAAGCACCTCATAACTCCTTTGAGCAATTTCCTAAGGATGTTTACCCTCCACTGGGGTACAGGTATTTTCAAGACTGTTTTTAGATTCCAATGCACTGTTGATAAAGCTAGAAAGTTACTGAAGTCTAAAAATGGTGATAAATCTTCCTCTTTGGTGATCATGTCAAAGGTCCCCAAAGCCACCACCTCGATATTCTGAACAGCCTCTTAGTTTGATTAATTTCACTGGACCAGTAAGACTGTTCCTGATGGAGTGGCTTTGTGGGAAGGATTAGAAACTCCAGTTCAGTCTGAAATTGGGAGCTAGCAGAGCTGTAGATCCCCCTTGGAAAGAGGAATCAATTTGTGTCCCACGGAAATGCAATTCCTTCCAGGGTAGAGCGCAGCGCGCTTGGCCGTGTGGTTTTAAGGCAGGAGCTCAAGATTTGTATCCAAGTGATGTAACTGTGGAATCTTTGGTTTTTTCCCTCTCCTTGGGGCTTATGCATGGAATTAATTTTCTATTCAGGTGCTGAAAACTTTTGCAATGCAAATTCATCTGAGGGTTTGGCTTTTATCTGCTAAAATAAATGACAGAATGCGATGAAGGTTCACGAGCATCTTAATAAACCTTTAAGAGTCTGCCTTAAATACCAGTTTTCTTTAGTAGAAAGCTCATCAATATCTAGACAGCCATGCAAACAGCGAGGAGGCCAGTCCATTAATGAAATGTTAATGACTGAATTAGACCTGTAATAACAGAAGTAGAATGCACTGCTGTGAGTCCATTAACATCAGCAGACCCTGCTGGGAAACAAGTAAACACAACATACAAAGGGAAAACTTGTGCTAATAAACAGTTTTTGTTTAGTAAAGGCACTCGGAAGCTCGAGCTGTAAATCCCATTCACTGCTGTTCTAGTGGGGATTTTTTGGGAAAAGTTTATCCGAGCGACATAGTGGAATATACATTTCACAGTGGCATAAACAAATAGGCACAACAGCAGAGTCTGTGCCCTGAAAATAAACCAAAGACTGATGCCATGTATCCTAACAAACATTCCTATTGTGATGTGTTGTAAGAATAAGCAGTTCAATGGCAATTGCAGCTTCATCCTTGTCTTTGGGAAGGAATTCTTCCTTTTGAGGGTGGTGAGGCCGTGGCACAGGTTGCTCAGAGGAGCTGTGGCTGCCTTGGGCATTTTCCAGGTCAGGTTGGATGGGGCTTGGAGCAACTTGGGATAGCAGAAGGTGTCCCTGCCCATGGAATGAGCTGGAACTGGATGATTTTTTATGTCCCTTCCAACCAAATCATTGTGTATCTCCCTGTGTAGCCAGTCCAGGTGGGTAGCAGGGAGCAGTGGTTATCACCTGATAGATGTCTGACCCAAGTGAAATGGAGTTTGTGGAGCCTCACTGAGGCCTTTGTAGCCATCACAGGAACTGCCACTGTTGGCACTAATTAGGAGCACTGTTAAAGTTTTATCTTGTGCCTTAAAAATTGATTGTGCTTTGCAGAAGGTGTTAACCCCAACAGAGGGGATAGGAAATACAACACTGCCAGCGGCTTCATGAGTGACCTTGTAACCCTTCACGTGAGAGTTCTTGCCTTGGGATATAGGAATTAATGACTTGACTTCTTGGAATGAGAACTTCTTCTTTTCTCTTCCAAAATATATAACTTTTCTTTTTTTCTTTCTTCAGTAAAAGTGACATAAAAGTAGTTGAGTTTTCTTCCGGTCTTGAAAACCTCAGCAATTTCCTTGCACAGTGGCTGAAGTAGGAAAAGCCAACATGTCTGGATCTTATCTAAACGTCTTCCTTTTTGGCAAGATTCAGAAATGTACGTGAAGCTAAATATCCTATTCCTGCTCCTGGAAACCTCAGTGTATCTCTCAAGGGGCTGCTTTTCCCCCATGTTCCCCTCACCTGTGTGCAGGGGTTTGATTTGTATTTTACTCCGTAATAATACAAATATTTTCCCTGATCTTGCCAGTGTCATTTAAAAGGGTCCCCTGTGGTGTTTCCAAGGAGGAGTTACTGTGCTGAGGACAGCTGGTTCTGGTGGTTAGATCCTGGAGGAAGGTGGGGAATATCAGTTCCCAGATCCCAGGGCTGGCACAGACTCCCCATGTCACCTCGAGTGAACTCACTTCACTCTGGGCTTCGGGTCTGTACCCCTAAATTAGGGGCAGTTTCACCTCACTGCCTTACAGAAGGGCCTCAAGGGTAAAACCATCAAAGAAAACATGCTGAGGGGCACATAAACCTGAAAATTTAAATTATATGCATTATTGCTTTCTTGTAAGTACCATTCAGATTTAAATTTGGTCAACTCTTAACTGTGTGGGTCCATAGTGGGCTTTTGGTTTTATGGCCCTGTCTTTGTTTCCTAGGATAACACTGAAGGACTGTATAGAGGAAACTGATTTAATAAGAAAGAATGCAGTGATCTGATTACGTGCATTGTAGAAATACAGTATCTGAATACTGAAAAAAATAGTAGGATTAGCTGTAAATGATACAAACCACTCACTACTCTTCCCTCTGCACAAAAGGATTGAGCTAAGATGGACTTTCAACCCACCTTATTGAATAAAGTAACAGCTTTTTCATTTCAGAAAAAGCAAATTTTTATATGACAATTTCAGCGGAGTTGCACTGTGTATAGTTGACTTGTCAGCAGAACAGTTTTTGCCATTTCTACTTGTGTCCTGAAACATTTGTCATCTTTCTTGAAATACAAAGTTTGAAAAGTTATTATTAATACAGGATGGCGCATGGGATGCTTTGCCTGTGTGAACTGTGCAAAGAGAAGAACTTTTAAAATAAACGAAGTAATATTTTATTGTCTTGTAATCCTCAGCTGAGTCACACCAATTTCAAATTAGATGTGATACAGAGGGGAGTGAAATAGCAACTCGGACATAAGGGAATGTAACAGGCTAAAAGGAATAATTAGGAAAATGTTTGTAGCTAATAGAGATAAATTAAAGGTCTGTCTGTGTTTTCCCGTAGACATAATGAAAAACCTTTTCTCTTGAGAAGGGCTTTGGCCAGTTGTTGGAAGTGAAGACAGAGGTTTAAAAATTAGGTGGAAGGAGGGAGGGGACATGAAAAGCAGAAGTTTTTGAAGTAGGGAGAGGTGTTTGAGAGGCAAGATCTGGAACGGAACACAGAACAAGAATCTTGAATGCAACGTGGGAAAGGCAGAAAAAGATCCAGCAAAACAGGGAAGATGTGGTGAGGCTTCCTTGGCTTTTCAAGAGTGATCAGTTCAGTGGCTGCCTCTTTCATCCAGAGTGCTTCTAGACATTGGGGTGAAGGGATGAGGGCAGCCATCAGAACCACAGCTGGAAACCCCTGGAACAAAAGGTTTTATCTTTGGGTGCAGACAGGAACAGCTTTAGATGTGCACGTGGGACTTCAGGGCCTCAGCACCCAAGGGCTCCATTGCAACATCTCACTCCATTTCTCACCTCTGAAGAGGTGCCTTAATTTTCTAAACTCACCTACAGCTGAGGGTTATCGAGTGAATATAAAGAATTGATTACAGCCTGTTTAGAATAGAATTGCATTAGGATTTCCTTCTTTCCTTTGTCTAGGAATTCCTTGATGTTGCTGGGAGCCTCCCTGGTAAACCAGCCTGCCCTGAAATCCGCACTGAGTGAGAACAGTTGCTTTTTGCCTGCTTTTTACAAACTTCAGAGGGTAGAATGATTTCAACAGATGCATTTATTTGTCTGACTTTGCTGCCTGGTGTCACACAGTGAGGTTTTCCGAGGTATTAACTATCACTTTAAATTCTTCTTGCTTTGAGTCATCCCGTCCCATATATAATTTGAACAGGTTTTTGTATAATTATTTCTCTCAATAATTACCATTATACAATTGCTATAGCTGCCAGTTTTGGTTTTCTCTCCTGCCAGAGAACAGCAGAAATGTATTACACGTTTGTGTAACTTATGATCTCGGATTCATGTTTAAAATGCATGGAATATTTTTCATCTTCTCTTTGAGGCAATACCTCATCTGGGATCATATCTCACAGTGTAAGTTTACACTGAGTAAATGGATGCCTGGTATTTCAAAGGGCTGTAATCCACAATGAAAAAGAAAAGGATGCAAAAAATAAATAAAATCTAAATTTTTAAGGCGTTGGAGGGCCAGTGAATATTAATGGCTAGAGGTAGTGACCTGGCACATCTGGACAGTCACGCAGAGAGGCTTGTGTATGGTCTCCTTTTCCCTCTTAAATATATTGCATTTGGCCATCATTAAGCCTTTGGTTGTTGTCTTTTGATGAGGATTCTAGGAAATTGGTTTGCTGGCGTTTGTGGTTTACTGGCAGGGAGAACAAGCTGGAATTTGCAGGTGCAAGTGCTCCTGGTAGATACCTAATTCCAGAAGTTGTGCTTTCCTAAAGAAAATTCCTTAGCTTTGAGTTTTGTGTGTGTGCTTGGTTTTACCCCCAGGGTAGGTGGGAATAGGTGCAGTAGGATGGAGGAAAGGGGTGGCAGACTTGTAAAGTTTGTGATAATTTTTGATACCAAAGCCACCTGTAAAAAGCCAGTGCTTAGCTGGGTATGCAGAGGACATGAGAGCAACCCCTCTAAAGAAAAGTGAAATAACGAAATGATGGCTCATTGTTCTAAATGAATCTGTGATGCTTTTTGAAAACTGATTTATGGCTTTCTACTTTTTTCTTACCCTTTTGACGAGAGTAATTAGAGATAAAACATTTTAATCTCATGAGTCATGCTGAAATTTTCTTTCAGGGACACTAAAAATTGGAATGCAAAACAAAAGAGAGTGAAAGAAAAAAAGTCTAGAGAATATTTGGAGTATGTAGGTATGAACATTTTAAAGAGATTGGGATCAGGATGCAGGTTTTGCATAATGACAAGCAATTAGTAATTGCAGGTAACAGAGGGTGATTGGAGGAGAGCAATCAGGTCCTCTGTGTCCATTTTGTGCATCAGGCATGTGGGAACTTGGGCACCAAACTCTTCTTTCCCTTTTGGTATTTTAAGTCAGCAAACAGGCTGAGTGTGCAGATGCATTTGATTACTAATGGTCATTATAACATGAGCAGCACCGTGATTTATTAGAATTGTTGTTGACGGGGATTCCAAGAAAAGGTAATTGTTCCAGAACTATTGCCACAATTAATTTCACATGTGTGAAGTCCATTAACTCCAGGCCATGGGATCCCTGTGAATGTTCACAGCAAGAGCTGAGGTTTGGGAGGGGAAGGATGAGCCCCTGGATTTCAGGGGAATCTAGGGCGGATTGGGTTTTTTCTGGCTCTTTCTAACTTCCTCCAAAACCATAACTGAGTATTCCTTTCCTCTGAAATGGCTTTGTGCATCAGCAGAAGGAAATGTTGATGAAATGGGAACATCTGTGATGCAAAGGTGCTCGGACAATGCCAGCGATAGCTTTTGAACGTGGTGGGAGATGTTTTAACACATTGATCCTTAGTCATCCATATTTTTTAATGCTGCTTGTGCTGTTGCTTGACAGGGGAGCAGGGAGGAGATGTCAGACTGTTGTAAGAAATATGTATTAGCAGATACACCATGAATGCTCACAAACACCATGCGCCAAAACCCCAGCAGTTCGCATCCTCAGCAAACACGAAATATATATTGCGACTTGTGATAGGGTGAATTTTGAGTAGAATTAATCCTTACTCAATCATTCAACGACGAGAAATATTGAGTTGTTTTTCTAAAGGATTAGGAAAATTCTTTTGGACGGAGACAAACATTTGTCCCTGCTGGAAGCTCCTTCAGCTGTAATGCATCATTGTGCCTGACCAGCCCTAGAAACCTTGGAAAGACAAAATATGTACAAGCTGGTTGTTAAGCATATGTGATATGTTTTGCCTCGTCACCTGGCAACGAAAAGGTTTTTCTAAACAAATTTCACACATTGCCAAAATTCCAACTTTTTGAAACACGTAAGCTGCTTATTTTTTATTTATTTATTTCCCCTTTGTCAAACGCAGCCCAAGGTACGACTCTCTCAGAAGAGCAAATGTTAGCATTTCTGCTGGGGAAAGAAATAACTTTTGTAAATTTAATTCACTCAATCTTATGTACTGCATGTAATAACTTTGGGACTGTATGAAAAGACAGCAAATGCACTGTCTATGAAATGATTCATAGTCTGTCCTACAAGTGTTTTAAGATTAACAATCAAATTGACACCAAGAAACCTTTGATTGACCTAAATTCAGCAAATGAGTATAGAATTAAAAGAAACAAACCTGGCTCACCGCAAAGTTTAAATAATAAATAAATAATAATAATGATAGGATTAATAAAAATAAATAGGATAAATAAAATAAATAATGAAAGGAAAGCTATGAGGATGGTGAAGGGCCTTGAGGGGAAGCTGTATGATGAGCAGCTGAGGTCACTTGGTCTGTTCAGCTGGAAGGGACTGAGGGAAAAACTACCCCAGCCTTCAGCTTCCTCAAGAGAGGAAGAGGAGGGGAAGACCCTGATCTCTTTTCTCTGGTGACCAGTGTCAGGATCTGAGGGAATGGCTGGGAATGTGTCAGGGGAGGTTTAGGATGGGTATCAGGGAAAGGTTCTTCCCCCAGAGGGTGCTGGGCACTACTCAGGCTCCCTAGGGAATGGGCACATTCCCAAGGCTGCCAGAGCTCCAGGAGCGTTGGGACAGTGCTGCCAGGGATGCCCAGGGTGGGTGTCTGTGCAGGGCCAGGGCTGGGACTGGATGATCCTTGTGAGTCTCTTCCAACTCAGGTTATTCCAGATTGGTAATATCTGGATCTATGTATTGTTTCGAAGGAATATGGAGAGAAGTAAAAGTTAATAACTTTTCAAGTTGCAGAATATTTAGCATAGAAATGATCGCATCACTGGCTGACATGGCTTTAAGTGTTCAGGTTGTGGGGTGAAAAAACCCACTGAGATGTCACATCTTAAGTTTGAATGAAAGGTTTTAAGGACAGTACTTCAAACTGCAGCGGAAAGCTTCATTGCTGCACTCAGGCAGGTTTTAATAACCTCATACATTCGGGTGCCTCCTTAGTCTGCCAGTTGTTTTCTGTAGGTCTGCTGCTGATTATCAATGTATTTATCTTTGGCCATCTTCCTCCCCTGTGCGTGGCAGTGTCAGTGTTGATCCAAGGCAGTGCTGATGGGATTCCAGCCCATTACCACGCCGAAGGTGGCTGGGATTTGGGTGCACAATGGGCTGTGACACTGCTGAGCGAGGGGAGGCAACTCCTTATAAATGACAGCGCTCCGGTAATGACGCTCGGAGTTTGGGAGTCAGAGCTGCCGAGGAGATCTCTCATGTGATCAGGTGATGCCCAGGGAATAAAGGTGCACGATTTCCATGTGGTTCATGCAGGATTTCACCAGTTCCATGCCACCAGTACTGGCACCAGCCTGACAAAACTGGTGGGTTGTCACTGGGTGGACGCTCCACAACCTGGCCACGAGCTCTGTTGGTGTTATGCTGCCAGGAAATGGATTTAGATTTTTAATTACCTTAATGGGGAACTAAAAAGTGCCTGTGTTTCTAGTGGCATGAAGAGCGCAGAAAAGGGCTGTAAAATGCTAAAACAATGGCAGGCTCCTCGCTGAAGGATGCAGCATGTTGCAGTAATACGGCGCGTTTCGAAAAGATCTGTATTTTTTCAAAGACAAACATCAAACAGAAGGAAAAAGGTTATGTCACCTTCACCCTCACAGTACTGTCATTTATATGCTATCAGCTCATTAAATTCACATTAAGATACTCCATGGGACTTTAGGAGCTATTAGTGCACCTAAAATGGCATAACAAAATCTCAGTTCACTTTAAGAGAGATGGCATTGCGACATTTTGTATTTCATCACTGAATTATTATAGTCTCAGATGCATTCTGCTGTGATGGTAATGGAAGGAGGAATACTAGAGAGGAAAGCTGTCCATTTGTTTATCCCCAGGGAGAGAAAAAAGAAAGTTTGATAAAAAACTAGAGTGAAAGTAAAGCATTAACAATTTAACCCCTGTAGCAATGCTAAAGAACATGCAGGATTTTTATATTCTGCTTTTCAGGATGTTTAAAATAAAGAAAGAAGAAAAATTTTGTATGTAGGGAGTCGCTCCAGGCAACGGAAGGTGCAGCAAATGTACTGCATGAATGCAGACATCTCAGTCTTTTATAGGTGAAGTGTCTCATGACAGCCATAAAATACCTTCCTTCGTATAAATTCTCATGATAAAAATGGTTATTGTGATTAAAGTTGATGTTCTTGTTAGTTTGCTGTAGTTTTTCCTCCCTTTGCTTTCATCAGAAAATAAGTATGCTGTTACAGGTAAATCTGCAACCTTGTGCTTATAAATCCCACGTGGGATAATTCCCAGTCAACAGGCTCAGGAAGGCATAAGGAAAACTGAAGCCTTACCAAGTTATCATTAGTTAATAAATATTTATACATACATAATAAAGAAACACTATGCTGCTTGATAAATAATAATTTTAAAAGGATATATAAATTAATTAATATATATTTGTGTTTTGCCTCTGGAAAATATCTTGATCTGAGGATGCCTTTTCTACACAGTACCTGCAGCTGTACATGAAATACATAAATAATATGTATTGAAGGATAGAGAATAAGTTAAATACAGGTTTTGGAGCAAAGGTGATTTTCTTGTGTGTGTGAATAATCAAAAAAATCAGAAATGAGATGAAGGATGTTCAGTCACTTTGAGCAATTTAATTTTCTTATTACCTATTTAGAATTATTTGGAAGGTATAGTAATTCCTTACAAGTGCTTCCTTCCCTCTCCAATTAAAAAAAAAAAAAAAAATCCATGACTTGAGTTTAGTTTCATGTGGAATAAAAGGCATCAGAACAGGAGGAAAATTTGAGAGTAAAGCACTGTGGAGAGATCTGAATTTGGACATACACAAAGAGTGAAACTCACCCTTCTGTGGAGAGCCAGGACCAGCACAACTTCAGCTTTCAAAAATCCCTTTTAACTGCAAGGACCTGATACAGAAGAGCACATTAGTGGAGCAGAAGTGAATCTCTTCAGTGGAGAGCTCAAAGACCTTAGGAGAGCATTGCAAGAGAAAGCTCAAGGTTTTGAAAGAAGAGGAAAGTAGAAAGAGAATAATCACTGAGTAGCTGCACGTGGAGCACCTGCTAAATTTAATGTTTGCCTACCTTCAGTGCCTCAGAGCCTAATCTCTTCAGCACAGCGATTCTGATACCTTGTAAGGTACTTCACTTGTTGGAAAGCACGAGAGACTCCAGTTTTATCACTAGGAAACACCTCTTGAGTGGTTACCCCCAAGGCTGAAACCCAGCTTCAGGTGGGGAGAGTTTTCTGTCAGACAAAAAAGATGATGTGTTGCACTTAAACTCTTGGGTTTTACCAGCACCTGTTGGTTTGCCCTTTCCTGGTGGTGTGGGATCCTCGTGCTGTTGGATGCTGACCTGAGCACTGAGTATCTCGGGAAGCAGAACAGTTTGTTCCTGTTAATATCTGCCAGACAACGCAGAGGAATTAATGGGGGATTTTGTCCAGTCTGAGGCAGGATTTTTAAAGGTCTGATGAAGATTTACAGTCCCAGTGTTGTTGCTAAAGAGCACTAAATTTTACCCTCTCCTCAGACAGTGGTACAGTTGAAGCCATGAGAAGTTGTTGCACATAAATGGGGGCAATTAATGTTTAGGATGATGTGAGGCAAATATCAGGAGTAGTTGTAGAATTTTGGGACAATGTAGCTGTGAGACACCCTGAGGGAAGATGTCAAACCCAAAGAATGCTGTAAGGTGGCTGATAGATTGATCTGGTGGAGGTGGCTGCAACTGTCTGTATTTTAAATGTTTTGTTCAAATCTCAAAATGCAAATGAATTGGGGTAGTTGGAGAAAAAGACAACCGTATTTAGGTTTATTTCTATATTTATTTTCAAAAGAAAAGAGTCAATGTGTGAAAACACAAGGTTAAACATTTTTTGATACTTGCCATATTACCAGTGACATACTTGGAGATGCATATTTGGAAGTTAGTTAATTTATATTTTTTCCAAGGGAAATCTCTGTGGTCGGGAACAGAAATTCAAGCCTTGTGGTTGTGGCCAGTTTAATCCAAACACTGCAAGAGCAGTTGCACCAAGCTCACAAAATTCAAGCTCTAAGTCCTGTTTTGTGACCTCTCTGTCTTGGACTATGGGTGTTCACTGGCTGAATCCATGAAAACTTGCCCATCTATGTAGGAGTATAGTTTTATAACTCATTACACCATTTACCTAATTTCTTAGCTAGATTTAGATTATTTACCAATTTAGATTTTGCTTATGTATATTTATTTAGATAGAAGTGGTTCCTACTGCTATTCAATGGCAGTGTTGTTATCTAGAAGTCACTCAGGCCATCAATGGATGAATTAAAGCTTGACTTTGAATTGAAGCTTGTCTTCATGTGCTGGCTCAGATTTAGGATTGCTTCTGATCCACACAGCTTTAAATACAGAAAATAATTTCTCCCTAGAAGTGCATATCTTGGCAGGGAATATCCTCCAGCAAAGGAGCTCCAGTACAGCAGATTCAGAGCAGAAAAGCCTCCAGTGCTGTTGAGAAGACTGGGAGAAATCTTTGTTGTGCTTTTTTTTCCCAAACCCAACATAGCAGTCAGGTTACTGAGAATCACATTTGGTCCAAAATTTATCAGAGTTGACTAAAAGTGTCCCTTTCAAAGGAAATGCCAAGGGCAGATGGACCCACTCCTCCAGCCTAAGAGCACAGGCTGGGTGCTGTGGATGAGGACATGGGAGAATACTTGTTTTTCACCCTGTCAAAAACCCAATGTAAGCCAGTTTATCTGCTGTGTTACAGTCTGAAACTGCCAAATAGAAATAAAATAAACTTGGACATTGTCACCCTAAACCAGAGAGGCTGATTTTGCACCAAAAGACCCAGTGACTATGATATTTAATAGCATTCAGGGATATCTGATTTGCAAGCTTGTCATCAGGTCCAAATAATTCATGTTATTTGTTTGCTATTATAAAGTAGCTTTTATTTCATATCTCTCCTGGCCACCCAGGCCCTGTTAAATGTCTTGCACTGTGTCTTACTGATCTTTAGTATTTATTCTGTAAGGTGAAGCACAGTCTATCCTCTATTCTTGTATTACCACCTAAGCCAAAAATCCCCTTCAGTTAGTAAAGAGCTTAATTTTGCACCTTAGTTTTTTGTCACACCTCCTGACACCGAGTAGATAATCATTACTGCCACTAATGGCCCTGTTAATCCTTTCACAGGTATTCACTGAAACTGCTGGGAGTAAATATTGCTTTGGCTGATCTAGGGCTCAGTATCTGGGTATTATGTGATGTGTCAAGAAAATAACCGTGGGATGCTCTCGCTGTAAATTGTTCTTACAGCTGCACCAGACCTGCACAGCTCTGTGACATCTCCAGGAGGGTTCAGCGGCACCCACTGTGCTCTGAAAAGCTAAAGTTAAACCAGACAGAAGTGAAACCAGGACCTACATGGGCTGGTTTGCAGTATCCACCCCACTATGCCACTCCCATAGTGTTTTAATTTTCTCAGTCACCAGTTTGAGAGGACTGCGAGTAGAATAAATTGAGCTGAATAAAACCTTTTTAAACAATCACATAAGCATGGAACAGGCTCAGTAAGAAGGGACATTAAAGATTGTCTCGTTACAGCCCCTCTGCCATGGCCAGGGTCACCTTCCACTGTCTCAGGCTGCTCAGAGCCCCAGTGTCCAGCAGGGATCCAGGGGCAGCCCCAGCTTCTCTGGGCACCCTGTGCCAGGGCCTCCCCACCCTCACAGGCAAGGATTTTTCCTAATATCTAATCTAATATCTAATCTGCTGTCAGTGTGAAGCCATCCCCCCTTGTCCTGTCCCTCCAGGCCCTTGCAAAGAGTCTCTCTCCACCTTTCTTGCAGGCTCCCTTCAGGTCCTGGAAGACCACATTTAGGTCACCTCAAAAGCTTCTCCTCTCCAGGCTGAACAATCCCAGCTCTCCCAGCAGAGCTGCTCCATCCCTCTGATCATCTTTGAATTCCTCCTCTGGACTCTCTCCAGCAGCTCCAGGTCCTTCCCATGCTGGGCCCCAGGTGTGGAGGAGCTCTGCAGGTGGGGTTGGTCTCACCTGAGCAGGGCAGAATTCCCCATCCCTGCTGCCCTCACTCTGGGATGAGCCCAGGATTCTGGGCTGTGGTCAGACTTTACTGATCTGTGTCCAGCTGGGCCCTAGTGTCAGAGCACAGCAATGTTGTTCTGAGCACCCACGATGCTGTTTTTGGCACTGACACTCCTGCAGCGTGTAGGAGAGATCCCGACCTGCCTTCCTCTTGTGGCTGCACACAAGGTTCTGTATCAGTAAGAAAATTGTTTGTGTTATCTCAGTCAATTAAGGAGTGTATTTAGAAATAATGAGGTGAAGCCCAGAACTGTGAGGTGTGGTACGGGCTTTAACGAAACAAAAAAATCCAACCCCAAACAAACAAATCATAGGGATGGAAAATTCTTCCTAGCCTGAATGATGAATAGCAAGTTTAGTTAAATATGAAAGCAGTAATATTCAGTGAAATGTAGAGTAAAATTAAAAAAGAAAACCCCATCTGAGAGTGAACCTCAAGTATCCTTGTTAAATCAGAAAGGAAAAAAAATGGAGATTTGTGGGGTTTTTTTCTGGGGGAAAAATAAATATAAAAGGTCACAGCATGTCTCTAACTTATGTGGACATGGCTGGAGGGAAGTGCTGTGTGCTGAGTTCTCCCATGGACTCCAGGCTTCAGTTCAAAGCAGTAATTGTAAGCGATCAGTCAGTGCCCTGCTTCTGCCTTGTGCACTTGTCTGAGCAGGCAGATCCTGGATGCTGGGATTCCGAGGGGAATCACTGCCATTGGTGCTGAGATGTAACTCTGGATTGTCGCCAAATCCCCAACTGGACCCACCACCAACCACCACAGCAGGAAGAGTTCTGTGACATTTTCGGGTGTTTCATAATGGCACATTAACATCTCGAGCCGTGTTCTGATTGCTGGCATCAGGCATTTCGCGTCAGGCACTGACTCTTGCTCGGGGTTTGGCTGTGGGAATGAGTCACTGTGGCTTGACAAATTAACAGACATCAGCTGAGCCCCAGAAACCAATTTGGTGCACCCTCATAGCCTGTGGCAACGGGAAGGTAAAATACATTATCAGCTGGAAGGGAGGAAGGAAAGAAAGAAAGAAAGAAGTGTAATCTCACTTGGTTTGTCCTTTCTTGAGGTGGCCCAAGAACGTGCAAATGAGGCAGAGCAGATACTGAGGAAAACTGAGGACTTTTTCACTCTGTGGTAACTTCTGTCTCAGCTCTTGATCTACAAATCTGCCCGTGCTCAGATTGCCTTAAAATCCTGAATAAAGCTGAAGTCAGACTAGTGTGGATGTCTGCAGGCTCCTGCCTTGGTGGGAATGATGAGGAACGGGCCTTCAGGTGGGCTGGTGCAAGGTAATGAGTGAAAATCAAGGAGACAAAGTTAATACCAGCTCTGTAATACATTACCTCCACAAAATCAGAGCATTTCTCAGTTTCTAAACAGGTCCACATGAAGTTCTTATTTCCTTTTTGGTTTCTAGATTTTCTAAAACGCAGGGTCTCGTGTCAGAGGAAGAGTGACGGGGGCAGAAATTAAGATACTTGTTAAAATTTGAAGTGAATTTCTGAGTGTGGATTTCTCCTACGTTGTCTTTCTTTCTAAAGAAGTGGTGTGTGATGTGACACGCATGTTTCAGAGCACTCAGACACACTCTTAATTTTGTGGGGGACAGATAAAGTAGACTTTGGGGATGACTTTAGCTTTGTGTGTCTCACTTTGTTATGAAGTGTCGTAAATAGCCCAACCTCAACCTCACACCCTTCAGGAAATACTTATTCTAGCATTGAAATTGCCAAATACACCAATTTTAGCACTAATTATGGACAGCATTGCTGTGGGAAGTGTAGAAAAAACATGGTGGTGCTTATTTGCGTGTTGGGAGGAAAGAGTTAATTTGGAGGATGAAAATGCCTTTTTAAAGAGTTAACAGGTAAAATATAAGTTTTCTCTTACATTGTTTGCTATGGAACCTTTTTCATCTCTCTTGGAGAGTCTCAGCACCTTGAAGATCCTTGAAGGACCTTGTCTTGTAGACCATCATGTGGGTTTTCCTAATAACTACTGACAACCCACTTGTCAAACAGTGGTTTAGTTCCTTGGGGCCTAAAACGTTTCCTTCTAACCTAAATTCTTGGCTGCAGTATGTGGGCATCTGGAGGGTGAGTGCTGTGATGATTTGTTGTTAGAAAAGATAATGAAATTTACTTCTGTCCTTAAACTCTGCCACTATATAAACATGGACTGCAGAGCCGTAAGTGGAAGACCACTTGGGCTAAGATCTTGGGTTAAAACAAGTTTCAGATAGCAAAAAACCAAAATCTAAGTTCAGAAGAGGGTAAAATCCATAGCAGCAGCAAAAGGAATGATTACAAATCAATGCAGTAAAAGAGATAGATTTGAATAAAGACAAAATAGAAAAGTTTGAGAAAATCATGTTATAAAATCATGTAGATCAAGGGTTGACCATGGGTCCAAGAGTAATTTCAGGTCTTCCTGGTTGCACTCACTGCTTGATAAGATTTCAAAACGTTTCTTTGTCCTTGACAAAACCCACCCTGGTCCATGTTTACTTATCTGAACATTTATTAAGCCATAGAGAGCAAAACCATGCTGTCCTTAACTCAATCCTGATTGCCAGTAGGGAATTGAAATCGCAGGGGTGAGATATGGCCCTGGGTGATCCCTGTACTGGGGTGCTTTGGGAATATTGTTTTCTCAGGATGCTTGTCAGTGGTGTCTGGAAAAGATGGCTTGGGAAGTATTTATCAAACCTGCATGTGCCTTCAGTGGGAAAACACTACCTTTGTTGGGGTTTTAACTGTATCTATAAATTTTAATTTTATTAAATAATGGGACATTTCATTACCCTGCGCTGATGTGTATGATCTGCTTTTAACTTAAATCTGGTCAAAGCACAAATGAGTGGTGCAGACAAGGTACAGTGATGTTTAAAACTAGACCAGAGTCCTATATACTCCACCATCTACTCTTATAACCATGTCTATAAAATTATATATAAATCTGATAATGGTTAATTGAGGGATGTGGACAGTCCTGCTCACTGCCTGCAGATACTGAGGTGACAGCATCTAACCCCTGTCAGGTGGGATGATTTCAGGCAAGTCAGGTCACCCTGGCTGTGTCTCATTTTATCAGTAAAATAGAGGTAATTAACTATGTTTGTGTCCTCCAGAAAATCTTCAGAATTGCTGGTAAGGAAGATACCCTTGCTTTGTAGGAAATCAGCCAGATCTATAACTCTGGTTTGCAGAAGAAGAAAACATGTAACAAAAAAGAAGAAAAAAATCAGTGTAGAACACTAATAATTACTCTAATAAATACTTTAAGTTTTGTTGTTGCTTTGACTCACAAGAACAAGCAGGAGCATTTCAGAGTTTTCCTGGGGCTGTCTGGTATTCCTGCTTTAGTTACATTGCAGACTTCCCTCCAAGTACTTAAATCAAGGTCCACACCAGACAAAACCTGCTGTCTGCTCTCGCTGCCCGACAATATTTGCTTGATGAGAACTTCGACTCTCGCTGGTGATGAGAGAAACTGTCCTGAGCTCATCTGTCGGTGTAAGAACTGCCTCAAGAGCATCCAGCAGCTCTGCAAGGTCTGAAATGAATCTGTCAGTGCACTGACCTTGCCTTTGCCCTTACTCCAAGTATATGCATTGCTAGATATCAACAATCTAAACAGAGCTAAAACCCTAAGCAACCAAAACATAAACAATCAAAACAACAAATGCATTTGTTGCATTAGCTGACAGCACCCATAATGTCACTGGACAAATATGTAAATACTGACCTAAATCCCTTTGCTGGAGACTTTTGTGCTCACTTTAAATGTTGGAACAGACAGCAGCTCCAGCAGGGATAGCCCTGGGTCTGACCAGGAGCCTTGGTGCCCACATGGTCCTGGGTGTGGAGCCCTTCTGCTCCTCCTCGGACTCTACAGGACTTCAGGGAGCTGTGATGGAAAGAGGATTTCATTCCTGGGAATTTGGCACCTCTCATTAGCATTCAATTAATTAAAACCAAACGTATAACATCTTTTGGCTGAGTTCAAAGAAACAGACATCTGAATGTGCAGAAAACTGGAGTGCTGACCCAATCCATCAATTAGTTGGACATTAATTGCATTTTTTCCCACTGACTTCAGGAGCTGTGGATCAAACCAAATGTGGTAGTCTGGGCGGAATCATATTTTTGCTACTGAGCCCAAAAAACTTTCCTAGGTGTTTCCTGAAGTAGGTAATTAACATGAACGTTCCTTTCCATCAGGATGGTTGATGGGAAGAGGATAATGGTGCTGTGGTGGTGCTGTGGCCGTGCTGGCCTAAGCAGAGTAATCCAGCCTCTCCAATCTCCAGGGACAGATGCTCAGATTTTGCAGCCCACTGGAAACTGAGACCCAAGTTCTCATTTTAGCATTTTGGCTGAGCAGGGGGTGCTCAGTTTTCCCAGCACTACCTCTTCCCCAAAGGGCAGGAGAGGCTGATGATGTGGGTGAAGATGAAACCAAAAGGCTGGATAGATTTTCAAATGTCCAGTTTTAAACATCCAGGGAATGGGTTTTGGCAGTAATCGTGAAAATATCTGCACTGCACAGTTAGCTGGGACACAAATTTATGTGTCAGTAGTGTCCATATAAATGGAAAAAAAGGAGCCAGTTCATCAAAATCATTAAGTATTCAAGCAAACCTGTTTTTATATTGCAATAACTTTCGTAAAACAGGCTTAAAATAGTTTTAAAACTTTCTTGCCCCTCGGATAACAGATTTTTTGGTAAGGATTAGATAACTGCTGATGTTCCTAACTCTTTATGACTTAATAAGTAATTCTGGAGCACCTCTTCCTCACCAAGGTGGTGTTCACCTCAAGGTAGGCAGTGTTCCCTGACTTCTGGAGGTCTGTGATCTGCTTTATGCACAATATTTAGTATTTGTGGTATTTCCAAGTGCTTAACTCAGACGGATTTCAGCAGGAGCCAGGCAGCTCTCTGCCTTCTGGGATCCCTGATGCAATTTACTATGTATAAAACGGCCATAATGCCATTTACCTGCCTCAGTGAAATTTTATGAGGATAAAACTAAAGCTGGAATTGTCCTTAAGAGTGTTTCTGACAGCACACTTTTCAACAGCTTTTTGGGGAAAACATTTTCAGTGGCTGTGCTTTCTGGGAAGAGGTGTGGAGGGAAACAATTTATTATGATTTTAAGGGAACCGAAAACCAGAAATTCATATTCTGTATTGATGTTAGAATTTCTGTGGGCAGTATTACTATTTGGAATAATTTTTAACAATAACTTGGATGCTTCTAAACATGATTGGAAGTGATCACAGAATGATTTGGGTTGGAAGGGACGTTGAAGCTCATCCAGTTCCACTCCCTACCATGGGCAGGGGCACCTTCCACTATCCCAGGTTACTCCACTCTTATTTTGCTCTGTGATAGTGAAAATATAATAAAATGCTATTTACTCCCTGTTACAGGGAGCCCCTCAAGGGTCTTGTGCAGATTCATGTTTGGAACTTTGCTGTCAGTTATGTGATTTCACCTTAATTCTCCTCATTTTCTACATCCACACATGAAGGAAAAAGGATTGCTTAAACACATGTTCTCCCTGGCGGAAATGACAGGTACTTACTGGAGAAAAACTACTGCACAATAGAAAACTTAAGAAAACAAATAATATTTGATATGAACACTTGAAATATTTGGTTTCTTGTGTAATTATGGAAGTGTGCAGCAAGTCGCTGCTTTTCTGTAGTAGAGAAAGTAACATTTTTAATAGAAAGTTCTGTTATCTGCTCTTGTGTAATTTCTTCTAAAATACCGAATAACCAAGGAAATTTTTCATTTGTAATGTAATTTAATTCTGGATTTTATTTTTGATTATGGTCGAGGTTAGCTTTGATGTTTTCAAAATGAATTTCAAAGACCATTTATTCGGCTAATTTTGAAGGCAAAAACAGACTGAAACTTTTATCCCAGTTGGTAAGCAGCTATCCCCTAGTTTTATTTGAGTTTTCACATAAAAATGCCAGTCGGGAATAAAACTGACAAATATATTCAATCAAAGATGGAATATTTTTTCCTCTTAAGCTGCAAATGGCTTCATTAAAATAAAAGCACCACCTTAGGGATTGCATAAAGCAGAATATTGGTACCTAAATGGTATTTATGACTCGGCTAAATGTAAAGTGAATTAAAATTTAAAGGATTATAGTCAGGTAGGCCAGAGCCATTCGGAGAGGAATGTCCATTAAGAAGATGAAAGAACCTGCTGTCCCCAGTGACAGGCACACGTCGGGCTGGTGGTCAGACACCTACACACTTAGTGGCACTGGAAATGGAAATATCCTGGGTGAACCCTGAGGTATGTGGGCAGTGTTTACTTCAGGCAGAGAAAACAAAATCCTCCTGCAAACATCCAAGGATGTGGTTAATTTTGTGTACATTCATGTGTATATGAGATATAGATTTATTTGAGTGTATAAAGAAGTATATCTGTGTATGAAATAGTATGTTTTATATAGAGATACATGATTGCAATATATTAGCTATTACATCTATTATATCTGTTTATTGTATATATATTTTAAATCTAGATATACATAATGTATATTGTATGTAATACAGGCATCTATATCATATATATCACATCAAATTATATATGGATGCATATTATATTTAGATAAAAAATATTACAGCACTAGCAGGAGACTGCAGATGAAGAAGAACAAGGCAGTTAATGATGCAAATTATAACCTATTTCAGGTTAAATCCATTAAAATAAATTTGTTTACACATACCCTCTTATTTTACCCATACCACGACAAACTCTGCTGCTTCCACCTCTTAGTAAAAAGCCCAGACTCTATTTTAAGCAAGTCATCAGACACAGAGGGACTAGGAGCTTTCTCAGTAGGTCTGCGAAGGACACACGAAATTTCTGATGTGAAGGGGACAGAGAGCTGCTGGGTTTGCACTTCATCTGCACACACTGGGATTTGTGTGTTACCATTGAAGGATGAAGAATGAAATGGTTTTCCATTTCACAGGGTGGTTTGTGTTGGGCGCGGACCTTAAAGTCGATACAGTCCCACCCTTGCCATGGACACCTCCCACTATCCCAGGTTGCTCCAAGCCCCATCCAGCCTGGCCTTGGGCACTGCAGGGATCCAGGGGCAGCCACAGCTGCTCTGGGCACCCTGTGCCAGGGCCTCCCCATCCTCATAGGGAAGAATTCCTTCCCAATATCCCATCTAACCTTCCTCTCCTTCCCTTTGAAGCCATTCCCTGCGTCCTGTCCCTAAAGTTGCTTGATTAAGTCATTGAACTGAATTCTGCCCTCAGTAGTCAATATTTAACACCACCATCAGCAGGTGCCTGGCAGAAGTTCTTGGAAGACTTGTTTTCTTCCCTGCATCCTGGTTTCTTCATGGAATAGCCATTGCTGAGTTACTGCACAGCAGGGAGTTGCTCAGGAAGCAGTTCCTCATTACTCGAAGTGTTTGTGACCAGACAATAATTGTTCTTCAAGATGTGTGCTTTTAATTTACAAATGCATTTTATGAAAACCAAGATTTTCAGTTACAGTTTTGCAAAAGCAATTGAAAAAAGCACCCAACCCTCTTTAATCGACTGCCATTGTCTGAGACCTCTCCCTGCACTTCCTTGGCCATATTACTGTGGGGTTTTGCTCCAAGTATTTGGTCTTCTTTTTCTGAAAAAAAACCACTTACATCCTGGATTCAGCCAAAATGCTCCTGAAGTCTATTCACCCAGCACCAGCCCCCTGAATATTGTACACCCTGAATCTTGACAATTGTGTGGAGAAATAGATACTGTGCAATTCAACACCTTTTAGAAGGATGTGGAGAATTTGCATAGCAATCATTTGCGTAATTCTATTTATTTCCTGTTGCTTCTACCAGCTATTCCCTACTGTAGGGTGCTCCTGGCCCTGTCCCCTCCCTTCTCTGCTGCCAGTTACACACTCACCAGTGTCACATTGGCACAACCATCTGTGCCACCTCCCACTGTGGCCCTGTGTATTTAACTTAGCATATTATAATACTATAAAGCTTTAAATCCAAAGGCGTGTGAGCTGGGATATATCTATTTATTAGAATATTAGCATTTCTAACATGACATTTTACACAATGCTTTGAACCACACGGTGCATATTCCTTTATTTAAATAGTACCTCTGAGTCTTAGTGTCTTCTTTCCAGTTGGGGCAGATTAGTTAGGTTGGTAAGTGGTGTCCTTTTTATTACCCATCTGCTTTGTGCCACACTCAGATCTTTGATAAGACAGGTGACTAGTGGGATGCTTTGTAAAGTGCATGTCTTTGTTAGCTGTGCATTGTATTCACCTTTATATATGTATATATATATATTTCATTTCCCTCTTTATATTTAAAAAAAAAAAAAACTTTTTTGAAAATACTTTGTTAATAATAAAAACCTGACATTTGCTGAGCAAGTTAATAGACATTGAGAAGCAATGTTAAAGTGAATTTCCACCTTCACTGAAACATTCAAACACATGATCAGAACTATGAGGGTTTGAAGGACCTCCCAGCTGGGCTTTGCAGCAGTGAAGTCCAGTTTAGCAGTGGGGTTCTACCCAGTCGTGCTCATATGCCATCAGCATTTAAGTAGAAAATAAAACATTTAAAGCAGTCCAGAATATCTTTCCAGTTCCTAAAGGGGCTCCAAGAGAGCTGGAGAGGGACTTGGGACAAGGCATGGAGGGACAGGACACAGGGAATTGCTTCAAACTGCCAGAGGGCAGGGTTAGGTTAGAGTTTAGGGAGGAATTGTTCCCTGGGAGGGTGGGAAGGCCCTGGCACAGGGTGCCCAGAGCAGCTGTGGCTGCCCCTGGATCCCTGGAAGTGTCCCAGGCCAGGCTGGACATTGGGGCTTGGAGCAGCCTGGGACAGTGGGAGGTGTCCCTGTCCATGGCAGGGGTGGGATGGGATGGGCTTTAAGGTCCTTTCCTCCCAAGCCTTTCTGTGATTCCTGAAGGAGGGGAGTGATCCAGGTACTTTGAATGTTTTTTGGAGTCTCCTCAAGGAGACTGGGATCAGGGGGCACTTGGCCAGCTCCTCAACACTCTGATGGTTTATGGCTGGAGTTTGTTTCTGAAGCTCCTTGTCCCTCCCCTTTTTTTTCTTTTCCACCCAGTAGAGCTCGAAGATGGAGCTGACAACCCAGTTGTGGTTTCTCATACCNGGGGTGGGATGGGATGGGCTTTGAGGTCCTTTCATCCCAAGCCTTTCTGAAGGAAAGTGATTCAATCCCAAGTGATTTCTGAAGGAGGGGAGTGATCCAGGTACTTTGAATGTTTTTTGGAGTCTCCTCAAGGAGACTGGGATCGGGGGGCACTTGGCCAGCAAATCAACACTCTGGTGGTTTATGGCTGGAGTTTGTTTTTGAAGCTCCTTGTCCCTCCCTTTTTTTCCTTTTCCACCCAGTAGAGCTGGAAGATGGAGCTGACAACCCAGTTGTGGTTTCTCATACCACTTCAATATCATAACCTCCTAAAGGGAAATGTCTTATTCATACAGGGCAAAATTAAGCTCATTCTGGAATGCCTTTCTGATATTAGCAATTGGATTTTAAGTGCTTCTGCAGAACGTTTGTGGAGGAATGAGCCAAAGAAAAAGGGGTTCTGGTGGGTAAAAGCAGAGGGAGATGCATCACCAAAACCCAAACCTTTTCCAGGTCAGTGATTCAGAGTGGTTACTGAGTTTTGCTTGAAATAAAGGAATGCAGGGAAAAAAGGAAGTTAGCAAAAACCCCACTTCATTTATGAAGATAAGTTCTGAAACATTGCACTTCTTTGACTGTTTTCAGTTGGTTTGTGGGATGATAACCATAAAACTATGCTGCAGAGATTTGAATATAACATGCCACGTAAAAAAAAAAAAAAGAGTATATGAGAAATATGTCTTTAATCTGAGGCACAAAAATAAAATGAAGCTATGGATGAACTGTGCTAATTGCCTCTCACAGTTATGGGGATCTGACTCATAAAAGTACCAGACTGACACCAGCCGAAATCACACACAAAAAAGCAAACAGAACATTTGGAAGTTAACTTTTGAAAAGGTTAATATTTGCTAAGGAAGGGGAATCATATCCTGGGGGGAGGATGTGCAAACTGCTCTTGGAGCAGAGAGAACTCCACTCGTGGGTGAGGCCAAGGCAGAGATGAGGAGTTTGTAGGAACTGGGGTAGCTGGTCCACCTTGGTCATAATCCCTGGAAAAGGATGCCAGGGATCCAAAGGGATACAGCAGGGACACTGCGAAGCTGGATGGAGACTGATGAAAATCACATTTTTATTTCAAAGGAGTATGTTATGGGAGGCTTGTTTGAACATTATCAATTCTGCCAATTCAAGGGGAAACCACTTTACTAACCTTGACTTGAGTAAACTCTGTGTTTAGAAGAGGTTTTGGTATTATAAATATTTTATAAAAAACACTCTTTTAGAAAGCTTTCGATAGTAAAACTCAGGACCTGAGTAAATTAGAAGGTTGATTTTCCTGAACTTATCAACACATTTTGAATAGGTGAACTCACTTTTTAAGGAGTTGTTTGTTGTAAAGTTCCAAAATTCATCAACAGCATGTGCTGGGAAAAGGCAGGGCCATAAAAAACTCCATGGAGAGATGGAAGTTGACCTTCTGCAGCCAGAAGTGCTCTGGACAGAGCTTTAAAAGGAGCTGGGAAAGCTCAGCCTCCCCCAATAGCCTTAAAAAGATTTTACTGTGAGGTAGAAGCTAAAAAATGGACTGTGATAGGCTCATTTTGCTTGGAAAGAGTATGGGAAGCCCAGCAGGCACTGCAGGAAAACACCCAGCAGATTTTGGGGCATGAGGGAATATGTATAGAGGAAACAGTTTGCATTGCCTGTAAGGACAGAAATAAGTGGACGATGACTGATATCAAACACTCCCCTGCTACTGGATGCCCCAGTAGGGATCTGGCAGGTCACTGTGTACTTGTACACATTTAGCAGCCCTTTATTAAAGAGTTTCCACAAAAATATCATTTAGGCCGTGACTCAGCACTTGAGGTAGGTGGCAAAGGAAAATAAAATACATTTTTAACCCCTGGAGGTGTTACAAAGTGTGATGTTTATAGAAGGTAATTTGATGATGCTGGTACATTTTGAAAAAAATGAAAATCTTTATCACAAAGAAGTTCACAGGACTAAAGGAGGAGAATGTAAATAAATAACCCAGGAGTTTGGCTGGGGTGGAAACTGTTAAAGGAGAAGCCTGCACAGAGGAGCAGTGAGTGAGACCACAGTCTGTGCTCCACAGCCATGAGGAGAAGAGGGTTCCTCCCTGCAGGGCAAAATTCTGTTTTCCCTCATTACCCAAAGTAGCCAAGAACATTCCCAAGGGATGTGCCCGTTGACAAAACTTGTCTCAGTTCAAAACTTGTCTCAGTTCAAGCTTTACTGCATCCCTTTGGCAGGCTGTACCCTCCACACTCTCAGACTTATATTTAACATACAGATCTGCAGTGCTCTCCTCACCTCCCATCCCTCTCTGGGATTATCAGAGACACTGAGCTCCTAAAGATGCAGCTGGGGGTCATTTCTGGGGCCATCTCAATTTGATTACTGTGTCCTTGCAGTGTGAGCCCCAGAGCTGTGGGTGTGTGAGGCAGAAAGCTCTGTCCAGGGTTATGCAGGGAGAGGAGTCACTTGGACAGTTGTACTTTATACAGAGGAGGAGTCAGGTTAGCAAGGCATAGGAAAAGCTTTTGGTTTTGTTTATTTGATAATAATAATAAAAAAGAATTGTTGTTTTTAAAAAAGTAGATCATTGTTAGAGGAAAGCAGTTCTGTTGTTTCGGTGAGGATAATTAGAGCCTGCTCAAGACTAAGAATGAAGAGAGATTTGAAGCTTTGGTGTGGCTCTCTGTTGGTCTGAGCTTTGGGGTGAGTTTGACCCACTATCTCCTTTCTTGTGGTCCACAAGGACCAAAAGGCTTTAAATTCAGATTTTATTGTAATGAAACTGGAAAGTGTTTTCAATAGATAAAATTCACAATGGTTGTGGAAGGTAGAAATTACTCTTGTTGTGTCCTTGAGTGGCTCTTTGCTTTTAGACTTGGTTTTGGCTAAGTGGCTCTTGGAGCCATAGCATGTTCTGTGCAGTGCTGAGAAGACTTCTTAGAAGTTTTGTTCCATTCCCAGGTTAGTGTCTGCCTTGTTTTGTTCTGTGCCACCACCACTTGCCCCAGCTCAGTTGGCAGGTTGCTCACTGGTGCTTTCCCAAGGTTTGTCCATGATGTGTTTCTTTAAAGGTTCATATAGTTCTTGTGGGCATATGTTTGTCAATTAAGGAATTGAAATATCAAAGACTTTTTGGCTGAATCCAGTGCCAGAGTGGCAGCTGTTCCTGAAATTCATGGAGATGCAAAGCCATCATGTAAATGAAACGCAGAGAGGTTTAGGTATGAAGTGAAGATCCAGGGAAAAGGGATCTCTGTAGCAAAATCAGGATTGAGTTGCTTGTCCTGCAAAAATAAAAAGAGGAAGAAAAATCTGCTATTCTAAACTGCTTTTCTCATTTTCCTGCAGTAAACTCCCTAAATGTCAATGAGTGTGTTAATGAACATCTAATCTGTTTTTTCTAAAGAGTACAAAAGGGATATGTAACGATGAATCAAATATCAGCATGAATTTATGTAGGTTCTGGTGGTTTTGGAATTTGTTTGTGTATATCAGCACTAGATCCTGCCTATTGTTTAATCAAAAAAATGCACTTAATTCAAATAGCTGCTGGGAAATCATGTGAAACCCTAATTTCTCCTTACTTTTGCCAGACAGAAGTACCAGTGTCTGCTTATGGTGGAAGGTGATGGTGCTACTGCCAGAATAAAGGGATTCTTCCAGAAGAGATCAGCTGGTCCAAGTGCTGGGTACAACCAAGGGGAATAAATCCACATCCCTTAAATTGGGTGTGTGTGATGTTCAGAATTCCTGTTGTTGAGTTTTGGCTGCGGAAGGGGGCACGGAGCTGTGCTGCTGGAATTTGGAAAGGTTTTGGCAGTGTCAGCTTTCAGTGATAAGTCAGGTTAACAAGTGAACTTCAAAAAATTTCAGCTTTTTCTGTGGTACTTTTCCCAAAAGTGGGGTCAGCTGCTAGGGACTGTGGCAGGTGATGGATCTGGGCTGCTGCAGCAGGATGAATCCAGAATGTCGTGGTATATTTGAATCAATTTCACTGGTTTGGTTTTTTTTTGTTGTTTCTGTTTTTTTGATGTTACTCTGCTGGGGTGGTTGAGCTCTGTCTTTTGCCCATAAAACAAGGATGGGGGAGGCCTGTGGTGGAGCCTGTACAGAGGCACATGCCTGGGGTGGGAAAGAGCTGCTATCCCCAGCTGGGGAATTGCTGCACTATACAGAATTTAACAGAAAACTTCTGATTTGCAGCAGCTGTGTATGTGGAAATAATTAAAAACATTTTTTTCTGTACCTGAATCATTTTTTGCCTATATGAGTGGAGCTCACTCAGACTCTTGCTGCTGTTTGTGCTGTGACCCAACTTATTTATCAGTAGCAGCAAATTGTTAGTCATTCTCAGAAGTATCCCGAACAAAATGTGCCAGCTCAACTGCACTCAGAGTGAGGGGAAGGAAAACAAAAAAACCCCAACCCCACAACAAAAAAAGCAAAGAAAAAACCTCCTCGAAACCTGATCTGGCTGTTATGGGAGACGATTATTATAGTTCTTCACTTGCAAATTTTTCATTTGTGTTAAGTTGCTTCCCACAGTCTCTCACTGTCACATTCATTCAGAAGCCAGAATGGCATTGATAGAGTTCAGCGTTTTGGCTCCTTCCCCCCTGTTCTGCCTGGAGACTGGACGTACAGGATGTAACAGAAATCTTCCCCCAAAATTCTGCCCTCCCGGTTGTCCCTTTTTTACTTGAAAGCACTTCTTAGGCTCTCCTTCTCTTCCTTTTGTCCTGATTCGAATATGCTTTGAAAATAAAACAAAACACTTGAAATGGCAATTTTGGAGCTTCCCCCTTGCAAAGCTCTTCCTCTTTCAGATGATTCATAAAAGAAATAAAAACCAGCTTAAAAATCCTGGTTTGAAGCTGCCCTCACTTGTTCAGAGATGCTCTGAGGGCTGGAGCCCCTCTGCTCTGGGGTTAGATAGTCTGGGAGAGCTGGGGTGTTCAGCCTCTTTAATGGAAAAATACATTAAATTCAAGGAGCTGCTGAAAAGTAATGTAAACTCCTGATTTCTCCTTAGTTTTGCCACATTGAAGTAGTGGTGTCTACTTATGGTGGAAGATAATGGTGTCATTGACAGAATAAAGGGATTGTTCCAGAAGAAATCGACGTGGAGTTGAGAACTCTTCTCAGCTTTGGAGAAGAGAAGGCTCTGTGGTGATCTTGGGCTCCTTCCGGCGCCTGAAGGAGCTCCAGGAGAGCTGGAGAGGGACTGGGGTCAAGGGATGGAGGGACAGGACACAGGGAATGGCTTCCCAGTGCCAGAGGGCAGGGATGGGTGGGATATTGGGCAGGAATTGTTCCCTGGGAGGGTGGGCAGGCCCTGGCACAGGGTGCCCAGAGCAGCTGTGGCTGCCCCTGGATCCCTGGCAGTGCCCAAGGCCAGGCTGGACAGGGCTTGGAGCAGCCTGGGACAGTGGAAGGTGTCCCTGCCCATGGCAGGGGATTTGGAACTGGATGAATTTTAAGTCCCAGCCCAAACCAACCTGAGCTCTTTAAGGCAATGCAGAGTGAGGCTGTATAATTTTCCTGAATTGATTAGTTTTGTTTGCAGCTGGTTATCATCCTGCTCTGGAATAATATCCATGTTAGGTTAAAGAGAGCACTGTGCCTGTTCTAGATGTTATCAGTCTGGCTTTTTAGTTTAGAATTACCACCACTATTCCAGCAAGGACAAGGAAACTTGCTCCCACTCGTTGCTGTGATAAGCTGCCTCACATCCTCCTCCCTGCCATGGTTTCCTCAGTGTTCCCCCTTCTCTGATGGAGAGGTATTTGCAGCAATGATAACAGTTTTCAAAAAGAAACTAAGAAAATGTGCACACTTTTTTTTAAAGCTTGTGATTTCCTCCCAACAAAACTGTCACTGAAGCTGGTAACCACATTTAGTAGGAATGATTAGAGATGTGTGACAAATTTACAGCAAAATGCACAGCAAAACTGGGAACATTTTTCTTTTCATCAGCTCTATGAGAAGCGAGGAGGGAGAAACATGTTTTCCTCTCCCTTTCTGCCTGACAGAATACTTGAAAATTTAAGACAGGGGAGTATAACTTCTGAATAATGTTGCTGTTAAGAGTATGAACCAATTTTTTAAATAGAGAAAATACATTCTGGATGGCAATGGGATGTCACTTGCCATTGGTTAACATCATTAATCAACAGGGATGGGGGATCTTGGCTTACCATAACAAAAACGTAGAAAAAAATTACTCTTGGTTTTACAGCAGGTAATAAGGCAAAATTTTCTGAATGAATGATAAAATGTGCTTGTCCCATAATGGCCATATTTAAAATACTTATAAAACATGCAGTAGTGTTTACATTTTGGTTCTGTACTTCTTGTACCCACAAAAAAATCATGTACAAATATAAATGTAAGAGCCTGTGCTCCTGTGGGAGGGACTAAACCACTTATCGTCACGGTTCAACAAAACAAAGAGCTTCAAGGTGTTTCTTTGCTGATTTAATCACTATCCAGCAGTCTTTCTTATTCTCTAGTTTCTAATAGAATATAGAATTTCACTTTATTTAGGTCAAGGTAAAAAAAAAGAATTGTATATTTTAATAGATGGTGTTTTTTGAGGACGGGGACTCTGTCTACAGAGTACATATTTTACATGAATATTCTCTGAAACTGTTTTTAAACTGTGTTGAAAACAGGTAAAATTATATATTGTAGATTCCATCCAAAATCCTGACCAGAATTAATGAAACTCTGATTCTCCTCAGCAGAGGTACATCCTGTATTGGTTTGAGATTGTCAGCAGCAGAATGGAAAAAGATTAGGAGTGAAAGTATGTGGGGGCCTCAATCTAAAGTAAGTTAATATTAAAATTATGTCTGGAAGTCATTTAAATCCCCCAGTAATGGTTAAGTAGAGGGAAAGCAACAGTATTTAAGTGTTAAAGGAGGATATTATGGCCTATTGGTTGTTGGGTGGAGGGAATGTAAAGGTGTTGGACAACTTTGGGAAAATGTAACACACACCTCCATGATCTTAGATTGTTGTTAAATAGCAGACCTTCCCTGGAGTTGCAATACTTCAGTTGTGCTCCAGGAAAGGCTTATCAAGAGAAGTGTTGTGAGGAAGGGGGTTTTGGGATGATGAATGTCCCAGCTGATACTCTCATCTGAAAGAAAATTGCTCATTTTTATACTTGGATTTTTATTGAAAGATATCTCGAGTGTTACAGTGGTGCTTTAAGTTAAAAATCAGGTCCTGAATATGCCCATGCATAGAGCTGATCTGTGTAAGTTGTGACAGTAGAAACATGTAAGTTCTGTTTTATAAAATGCCTTTTTTTTTTCTTTTTTACATTTTGGGGGGCAAACACAAGCATTGTGTCAGTGTTTTGCTTTAAACCTGGATTTTTGACTATTTTCAGGGAATTAACTGTTAGAACAAAAACTGTGTGCTTTTTCTGTGAATCTGTAAGTGTTGATCATACTTGGTTACCAGGAGCTTTATGATGATAAATTTAGGTTTAGATTTGGACTGAGGTATGTTTAATCCTAGGTACTACATAGTTTTACCCATGTAGGTTTATGTAGATAGGGAAAATGATATGTATAAGGGGAGGTGACAAAAAGAAAGGAAAATAAATGAAGAGGATGTTTATGGTACTCTCTACCACCATTTTGATGCCTCAGGGAAGGGAAAGGGGTTTTGGTGTCCTCTTCATGGAGGAATTGGGGAGATTCTTACCCCAAAGGCCACACTAAAACACCACCTGAAGTTAATATGGCAGGATCATCATGTGCCCTCATCAATAATCTTCCAGTGATGTTGGGGTGTGGGATTATTTTTGACTCTGTTTCGCATCCTGAAAACCAGGGTAGTGTTCCTCATCTGTCTTGCAAGGATGTTGTATTTACCAGGGAATGCATGCAGAATTTCTGAAAGATGCTCTAGAGTGCAAAGAATTATGGCATTGTTTTTATTCATGACTTGAGCTGGGTTTTAGTTAGTTGCACGCCTTTGTATGCTGCGTGTTGGGTTTTTACAGCAACGCCTGTGTTCTCTGGGTACCTAAGCAGAGCTTTTCATTTTCCAGCTACATCATTCAAATGCTGGATTCGTACCAAATTCACCTCCTCCGCACATTTGAACCGCATTATTAATAATAATATGGTTGATTGCTGATGCTATATATTTGTTTTGCAAAGAGCTCGTTGAGAAGCTGGGCGTGTTAATAAGGTATGGTGTGTTTCTCCTGTGTTCTCAGCAAGGCTCCTGCCTGGAGCACGCAACTGGCACTGCCCATATTCTCTTTGCACCGCTCCTAGGCAGAGCACGCAGGCGTTTTCAATTCACCAGATCATTCACAAGTTACCTCCAACCCAACCTTGTCATTGCAATTCGTCACACTTACAGTGGATGCTTTTATGTGCTGTATCTCTCCGGAGTCTCATCACGCCAGGCCGGTGCCACAGGGTACGAGACAACAACAAAGATCTCAAGCATAGTTTAAAAGGTAGCACTATAAAAGAGGGGAAATAATGGCTGCAATCGCTGCTAGATATCCTGTTCCCACAGATCCCGCAGCATTTTCTTAATTCCAGACCAAAGCTAAGTAGCAGGAACGGCTGCCTTCCCCACTGCCACCCCTAAGCCTGATGTATCTGGCACCCTCAGCGTGGAGAAGCCCTGGCATGGTGTTTCTGGAGGGAATACACTGGGCACAGTTTCATTGTGAAAAATGTTCGAGGAGACTCTCCCTAATCACCTTTTGGCTAACGCTCCGTGGGAATTAGGATGGTGTTATGAATGGACCTCTGGCTGTGCAGAGTTCTCGGCTCTGCTGCAGGTTTCTGGGGTGTCCTTGGACAAACCATCAAAGGTTGCTTTATCTCTTGTTGGAAGCAGTGAAGTTATGCTATTCCATAAAGGAAAAAAAAAAATAAGGTGAGAACAAAATATGTCTGCTTTTCCTCTGTTTTTCATCTGGAAAATGCAAGTCATAATTTTCTCATAATCCTTTCCCATCTGGTTTTTAGATACTGGAATTTGTGCCTTAGCATGTTTTCATACAGTCCCTAATGAAATGGTTTCTTGGTCTCAGTGATGACCCTCAGGTCATAGGAACTTTATGGTAATTTCTGTCAAGAGATGCTGTTGCAGTGTCAAGTGCCTTCTACAGAGGCTTAAGGACAGTCTGTGCACCACTTCCTCCCCTGGAGTCTCCAGTTGTTACTTCCTTCTGTGGTGCTGGGTAAATTTTTGTTTTCTGTCAGCTTGGGATAGTTCCGATAATGATTTGGTCACAAATATGCCCATGTGAGTTTTGGCACAAAACATGTGCAAGCCTTAGCATGGAAGGCTGCAATTCAAGCCAAGGAATAGCTGCCTTGAGGTTCTCTCTTAAATTTCTTCTTTCAGTCACCAAAACTGTGCTGAAGCTGCTTTCTTCAGATTGCAATAAACTCCTGTCTCGGGAGAAAGACAGGATTTAAACTAATGCTGAGCTACATGAATGAAGAGGATTTTTTGGGAGTGAAAACTTTTGTGGAGGCTGGAGGAGGGTGGTTGTACTCAGGAACAACATTTCCAATGCCATCACCAGGGATGTGAAGTTACAGCAGACCAGCAAGTGCTGGGGACAGTGCAAGAGGATCCAGTTCATCAGAGATGTGGCTGCTTAGCCGGTGGGGCTGCCCTGCTGCTGTTATTTTATGATATTTAAAGCCAGTTGGTCACGGATATTGTGAGAAGGATGTGTCCCTCTACCTTCCTCTCCATGCACATGCTGGGTCTGGCAGAGCTTTTGGCAGAGCTCATTTGCTACCAGGAGAGGAGAGGATCCAGGAGTGATGCACAGCCTCAGTCCTGCTGGGGCATCATAAATCACAGAATCGGTCAGGTTAAAAATGACCTCTTAAGATCATCGAGTTCAGCCATTCTCCCAGCACTGCCAAGGCCACCACTCTGATCAGTGTCCCCAAGTGCCACTCCCACATGGCTTTTTATGCCCTCCAGGGATAGGGATTCCACCACTGCCATGGGCAGCTTGTTCCTGTGCCTGACCACTCTTGCAGTCGAGAAATGTTTCCAATATCCAGTCTGAACCTTCCCTGGCACAGCTTGATGCCATTTCCCCTTGTGCTCCCCTTGTGTTCCCTGGGAGCAGAGCCTGACCCTGCCCTGGCTGTCCCCTCCTGTCAGGGAGTTGTGCAGAGCCACAAGGTCCCCCCTGAGCCTCCTTTTCTCCAGGCTGAGCCCCTTTCCCAGCTCCCTCAGGAATTCTCCAGACCCTTACCCAGCTCTGTTTCCTTCCCTGGACACCCCCCCAGCCCCTCAGTGTCCTTCTTGTAGTCAGGGGACCAGAGCTAAACACAGGATTTGAGTTGCAGCCTTGAAAATTAGAGCATTAAGCTTCACCCCTGGAACTGCCAGCACAGGCACAGACAGCCAGCAGGTGATGGATTCTGGGAACATTGTGGTGTCTGTTGAAGTTAATAAGACTTTTAGGGGGTTTTTTGTGGTCCCAGTGAAGGGAGAGGTGGGGAAAGTTCTGCTGTTCACTTTTTTCCTTGCAAGGAGGTTTTTATGTCTCATTAAAAAGAGGAGGGGTGGTCCAGGACACCCTGGGTTGGGTGTGTTTGTGCTCTGCCTGAAGTGCAGTGAGAGGCTCCTTTACTTCCTTTGCTTCCCCACCCAGCTGGCATTTTGTGCGTGTTTCCCTCGCTGTAACAGAGTGTTTCTATAATAAGATTAGGCCTGGACTTTTCGTTGCTGCCTCTCAAGTTTCTGTGAACATGTTCTCAGATTGTAGGCATCTGCTCAAATACGCTTCCTGCAAACAGGCTCTGCTGCCCTCTCCCCTCCTGCAAAGTGAAAGGATTGAAAAATGACAATTGCTGTCTGAGTCCTTGGGTTTCCTGAGGAGATGCAGGATCTCATTGCAGATAATACTCAGAAGATGCCTTTTTTTTTTTTTTAACAATTTGGTCAACAATGGACAGGAAGAAAAGGCTAAATAGTAATGAGAAACTCCACTAATTGCCCTTTTGAGGAGTGGTGCTGTAAGTGATTACACGCATGATTGAAAACCATACGTTGGCTCCACAAACACGGCCTGACCTACCTGTATATTTTCAATAAGAAGTAATGTCTCCTATTTCTAAGAGAAACTAAAAAAAAACCCCACAACCCACCCTGCTGTTTTTAGCTATATACAAATGATAAAAGCAAAGACATCAAAGTGTGCAGCCTTTCAACTCGTGCTCAATTAGAATAAAAGTTTGGTCACTATTTTAAACATTTTGGGCTAACTAACTGTGACAGCATCTCAGCTCTGCAAATGGGATGATTTTGGATTGACTTTTGATCTGACTGACAGTTTCTTATACACTTCAGTGTTGGTTTATGGCGTACAAGTCGGCATTTGAATCCACATGTGACTAATTAGAAACTCTTTATTGGCTGTATGTATACATTCACACAAGAATAAAAGGGTTATTTTCAAACTGGAGCAGTGTTATTAATGAAAGAGTTAATTTTACAAGGTGCTTGATGTGCTATTTTTATAATGTTTACAAAAAAGATGTAAAAAATAAAAACACAAAAGAGCGTATTTAGCATAAAGAGTGAATAGATCTAAATGTTAATGTCAGATATGGAAATTGTAACAATGAAAATCTCTTCTAAAAACCCTTTATTATTTCTTGGCTGTTGGGGGAAAACAACAGGTTGAATTTTAGGCACGTTTTAGGGTACTTTTACAGTTTATGGTAGAAACTTCATTGTAGTTTGATTTTTAGCCTTTCTGTATAAAACATGACAGAAGAATGTACACTTAGGCTGATCTCTTCATCTACCTCCATGGGAAGGGCTCCTGACGCCTCAAGTGGTACAGTGGCATCTGTGCCACCAAATACAGCTGGAGGCTTGGAAAAGTCTGCAAAGAGGAGTTCCAGGATGAATACAAGCATAATAACATTCTCTTGATAAAATAATGCTTCCGTGTCACGGCAAACGGAACTGTCAGCACTCCTTTGTCGGCCTCTCCCAGGCTTAAGAAAGGGTCCTTGACAGTTTCAGCATTGCCTTTAAATATCGTATTGAAATGTAGATTAAGACTGTACATCTTATAATGGTTGGAAAGCCTTTTCATTTTAAGTCTTGTAGAAAAGCAAGTATTAAGTAAGTATTAACTTTAGCAGTTATATTTTAGCATTTTTCTCAGGTTGATCCCTGCTAGACCTAATATTTAGATTTATTTAAAGAGGCAGTAGATTACCTGCCAGTACAGTAGTAGAGCATTGTGCATTCCTCTGAGTCTCCATAAAGTAAGATTAGCTGTATCTTTTATTAGTGCCATCATCTTTCCTGTATTTCACAAAGGTGTCCTGTGTGTGTGGGTGCTGCTGTAATCAATGACGCCTCAGTGTTCTTGGTTTAGCATTTTCAAATTCTTCTACCATCGGTTTAATATTAACTTCTTTTAAATAAAATGCTACTGAAATCTTTTCTGCAAGTAGGGCTTTTTCAGACTCTCCTGTAACTCAGAAATACTCATTATCCTGTACTTGTAATTTAGTGATGTGAAACACAGTTTAGTGTAGGGAGTATTTATCAGTCAGGCCTCTGGTTGATATTTAAATAAACTATTTATCCAGTTTCTCTATAAAACAATGATATTTTAAATCAGTTAGTGGATCTCAGATTCTGGGTGCTAATTTTGAGCTCTTGGACTTGCTGGAAAAAACTTCTGAAAATCCATTTCTGCAGGTATTGGTCTCTTTTTGCCTTAGAAAAAGATGTAAATTACCTATAATAATTAATCTTTTGTGCACCTCATGTTTGTAGATGTAAATCTCTACCAGAACCCTAAAATGAAGACTGAGGTCACAGAAACTTTGACTTCAAGGTAGTGACCTGGTTGTGACAAAGTAACCTTGTGACTTATCCTTATTTCTTATATTTCATATATGTTACATGTTGTATGCAATGGACTTGATTTTTGCAAAGCTTGGCTATCAGAAGAATAAATTCCAGCTGCACAAATATGATATAAAGCTAATTAAAAGCCAATAAACACACAGTTTATACACTCTGACCTTTCAGAATGGGTCCCTGCTTTAAACAAGTGTGAGAAATACTGGGCTGTGATGGCACTTGGGCAGTTCATACTTGCTGGATGTATACAAATAAATATTTGAATACACACAAGGAAATATCAGCCTTGGCTCACACAGGATGGGAACTGGACAGCAGAAGGAAATGATTCATGAATGAAAAGAGAGAGGCTGAACAGTGCAGTAACTCGATTCAAAAGATTATTAAAATACTCCATGGGAGTTTCTCCATCCTGTGGTAGCAGCTCAGACCCCAGATGGCCAATTCATAAAATTCTGCAATTGTGTGGAAGATTCTGCTGGGTATTTTCACGCCCTTTGTAAATACCAAGGTATTTAAATTCTCCAGAAGCTCCTTGTTTACTTTTTCTTCTGGATGTTTGGGTGGTCTCATGTTGACCTTGGGTAGAGTGATGAGACCTACCTTTGAGCTGAGGTATTTGGACTGTGATTCTCTGATTCTGTCAAGAGCAGAAGGAAGAAAAGTTTTGCTGGAATTTTTTAGTGGCCAAGTTAAAATTCCTCAAAGATGCAAAGACTGGAAGGGATGTGTTTTCTTTTAATTGGTGGAAT
This sequence comes from Vireo altiloquus, assembly GCA_013396875.1. Taxonomy (NCBI): domain Eukaryota; kingdom Metazoa; phylum Chordata; class Aves; order Passeriformes; family Vireonidae; genus Vireo; species Vireo altiloquus. The sequence continues at coordinate 245,073 of VZRF01005150.1, read as the reverse complement.
ATCTGTCTCAGGACTTTGGGTGTGAGCAGTGTTGGTGTAGAAGGAAATAAGGAAGTGTCTTTACAGAGCAGTTCTGGAGATGTTTAATGCACACCAGACTTATCCACTGAAAAATGTTGTGATCTTTCTTTTTTTCCTTGTTTCTCCTTTCCTTTCTTCTACAAAACCATGGCCCTTCATACTTGTTGTGCAAAAATACTACAAACAAAATATTAATATTTTCTATTTTGCAGTGATTTGGTTGGTTTGGATGGGAAGCAGAAATATAACAATAAGATACTGAGTTTTGGCTGAATTTTGTACTTTTGGGAAAAATAATCTAGAGTGAGCTATTTCACTGCTTTAAAGCTGTTCCAAATGAGCTACTGGGTCTTCAAAGAACTTTGTTGTGACTAAAGAGCACAATTTTGTTTAATTAATTTAAAATGATGGGGAGAGCATAGTCTTGCATGTCCTTAGCTGTGTAAATGTGTTCAGTCCTCTGGTAGGGATTTATAAACCAAAGGATAATGCAGTTTTGTGCACAGGAATGAGAGGAATGTTCAGGCCCATGGTTTGTGGGGACTCGTGGTGGAGTTGTTTGGGTTTTTTCTCCCCCTTCAGCCTTGAAATGCACATTAAACTTTTCATTTAAAATGGCGTAACACTGGAATAGCACCAATAAAATCACTGTCATTCCTCTGGATTTATATCCAGTGATAGGAGGAAGGACTTTGTCCTCCTGATCATGCTTGGAGGTTCAAATAAAACTGAAATGTTGAAATGAAGCACACACAGAAATGCAGTGTTGTAGTTGATGTCGAGCCAAAACCATGAAAAATAATTGAATTTCCCATAGTTTTGATAAAAAAACATAAATGGTTCCAAGTTCACTCAAGCTGAGTTCAGAGATTTCCGGCGGTGAGATGTGAGGAATTCTTAAAAAACTTTGGGAATTCTGCAAGTTTGGGATAAATGTGGACTGGGGCTTGTGTTTAATTACAGGATCTAAACCCAAGCAAATTTCGTCGCCTTTTCAGTTATGTAATGAAGTTTGTCCCAGGTCTCAACAGAGCTGCTCATTTCTGATGGATCCTGATGAATTCTGCTGTGATTATTACATTTTACTACAATTTCTGCCCTGAACATGGCCAGAAATGGTTTGTGGCAGTTACTGCAACAGGAAGTTACTCAGCATCATGATGAAGATGCCTATTTTAAGAAAGTTGTTTGATTTTTTCTTTGGTGATACTGAGCTTTCCAGCTCTTCATCTACACTGCTGAATTTTGGGGGTTTGGGTCTATTTTTTTCTCCAAACAACATGATTGCTTTGTATAATTCTTAAGCATTTGTTTCCTGGTGAGGCAGATATATTCAAGAAAACAAACCCCCCCAATAATAATGATTGGATATAAGTAAGGATTTTTGGTAGTCCTTTAACTTTTTTTTGTGTGCTCTTGTGCTCCCTCTACTGACTTTCCACCTGGGAATGACAGAGAACTGCTACAACAGAGAATTTCCTGACACTGTCACTGGGGAGATCATCTTGTTTTAATGAAAAACCCATTTTTTTTTTTTTTTTCCAAATTTCCACTTCAGCTCTTGCAGTCTTGGGAACACAAGAGGGGAAATAAATTGATGTTTGCAGATAAAGGAGAATAAAAGACGGAAAGTATCCTCTTTTTTTCTGATATTGGGGACAATTTGAAAACAGGAGGAGACAAAGTGGCAAGAGACACTAATAGGTGACTTTATGAGATTTGATGGAGAGATAAAGGATTATAGAATGTACAGAATTTAGAGAACATAGAAACCATTGGAAGAAGTGGACATATATGTGTTGTTGTCTGTGTTCAGTCGCATGAAACTCCAGGAAATTATTCAGAGAGGTTATTGAAATCCATAGTGAAATTTGGCGGTGGAAATCTGGAAATTTTTCATTGCAGCAACAGAAACCTGTAGAATTCATGACAAATTAAGACTAAAATATAAGAGTCTCTTAACTCGTTTAGGCTAAAGCTGCTTTCAGTCAATAAAAATGTTATGTTAAAAAAGGAACTGATTCAAGAATACTACCTGAGTAGAGTTTTGATATTTTCCTCAATGTGATCAAAAGCTGTGAAGGGCTTTTTATTTTATCTGGAGTGAATGTTGGAGGTATTAAAAAGTGGTTTCAGTCCAAAATATGCATTTCAGCTGTCACTTAAAAAAATTCAGTTTCAGTAATTTGAAGAACAAGCTACTTGATCTGCTTGTGGGTTTTTTGTGGTTTTCTTTGTTGTTGTTGTTCACCTTCATATGTTTTTTGTGTTTTTTTTCCTCTAAAAAGTAAGTGGTGATGAGGTGAATTCTGGGAATAAGAACAATTTGCATGTGGGGATGGGAAATCTGTCCTTGGACTCCTGGTGGTACATTTCATCTGCAGAATGCTGCAATTGTGTGTTTTTCTGTTAGTTCATTAGTCATGAGAGTTAATTACCTGTAAGGTCATGTGAGACTCCCCTTTTCTTGGCAGGTCAGGTTGTTGTGACATGTTGGGTGTCCTTCGTGGGAGCCTCATGGGTTGGGTTTCATCTCCCTGGCTTTGCTTGTCTGTACTTCACCGTGGGTGTCATCTGGGATGCCATTAGCATGGAGTGGTTTGGGTGGGAAAGAGTCACCTAATTCCAGCCCCAGATGAGTTATCAGAGGGGGATTCTGCCTTCTAAAGTGTGGTAAATAAAGTGAATTTTGGCTACAAATGCCTGTTTGAGGAGCTCCTGCTGCATCCTCTGGTGGTGATGTGCTCCATCCATATCCCCATGTCCTGCAATTTAGAGGACACACAAATTGTCTTGTTCAGGCACCTGAATCAAGCCCTACATTTCTTCCTCTTAATGAAATGATAATTCCTAGAGGCACCTTTTTATGTGTATTGACTTTTGAGGGGCTTAGGAATGACCAGCTGAAGTACAGTTAGGTAAAGGGAACCTCATCAATGTCTGTGAGGAGAACAAGTGAATTACACGGCTGTGTTTTGGGGTGGTTTTTGCTCTTTTTGATGTGTAGGTTATTTATATGTTAGCTCTTCCTGATGATTCATTTTTTCCATTGCTTTAGGGGAATTCTGGCGCCCCCGTACCAGGTTAAAATATTTTTATTTCCAAATGAACCCAGAAACTCAAGTGATCAAAACAGATATCTTTAAGGCTGACAGTACCACAAGATGTGCAATTATTGGGCTCCTGTCATACTGCATTAATAGAAATGTTAAAATATCCCTAATGTGATTTTGGAATAAAATTTAAAAATTATATGTATTTGCAAATAGAAGTATATGAGGCTTCTGAATGACATTGACATTAAATGGGCTTTCACTGGAGGATTTCAAAACACTCAGGATGCTCCTGGCAACTCAAAAATATTTTCTCTTCAAAGACTGAAGCTACTTAATGCTGATGTTAGGTACAGAAACTGTAACACACTGGATCTGATCTGTCATCTGAATTCTGCAGGTTGATTCTTTTAATGTGATTACGTCACAAACCTCTCTCTTCTCCCTCCTGCCATGGTGGTGTCTGGAGAAGAGACCACCCTGGGTGATTCTCCTCCTTCAGCCAGAGGTGAAAATTCACTGCAGATGCTGTGCTGAAGTCATGTGCAGTGACCAGCCTGAAGTGTGAATCTGTCACTTGCTGAACAATTTGTCATACAAAAGTCATCCCAGGTTGCTTTTCCCTTTTGCCACTTCTCCCTAAAGCCTTAGTGGAAACCTGTGGTGGATGCCAGGACCCCAAGACTCAAAAATGTATGTATCAATATAATTGTGTTCCATAAACTAAACAAAACTTTCTTAAATCCAAAATAGTAAAATTCTCAAAAGATTTGTTTTATTGAAATACTTAATTTTTAGATCAGGATTTATGAATCTACTGCCTAGTTTTGACCTGAACAAGAGTGAGTTGTTTCGGACCATAAAGTGTTTTAAGTTTTCTTGCTTTTGATGTGAAACACCAGGAGTAAGCAAACTTTAGAAAGAAAGGAATAAAAAGGAGAAAGAATTGTCATTGAAATGCAAAGCTAAAGTGTTTGTGTTTCAAGCAATTCATCTGGGATCCTGTAATTTATGCACCAACTTTTTATTGAAATAGTCACTAAGTATGAAACACCTGAGTTAGTTTTCAGGTGGATCAAGAGTTCTTTATTTTCATCCTTGACCCTCATTTTTATTTGCAGTGGATTTCAGGTTTCTCCTCTTTGTTTGCAGCCTGAAAATGGTGCTGATTTTCTTTCCTAAGCTACTACCTACCACTGATTGTTGTCTGGAGCTACTTGAGGTGCAGTTTTGTGTCTCTTCCCGTGGATGACTGATCTACCTACAGGAGGAGCTGGGAGCTGTTTCATCCTTTAGTAGTATACTAAGCACAGGGTTGGGTTTAAGATTTATCTAATTAATAAAAATAATAATAAGAAAACTTCTGCCCAGGGCCCTGAGTTCTTCAGCATCATTTGTCTTTGCTGCTTTTCTTTGTCCTCTCTCAGTGGGATGTAGAGGTATAAAAAAGGGTAACTGAAATATATTGGTTCAGACTTGGGTCCACTTTCAGCAATAGGTTGAAATAAATTTCTCTCCATGTTAGATGCTGCAGATGAGATTTTCCTCCTCGTTGCACTTGGCTTTATATGAATGTAACTGAGAAATCTCTCAAATTTCCTTTCTCTTGGAAGAATAATTATAATTGTCAGAATGGTTTGTGATGATCCTATTTGCTCAGGTAGAGTTATATTTGTTTTGACTCCTGTATATTTAGTTTTGCGAGTATTAAAGCGGCAACCAAGTGATTCTTTATTATTACTCCCTCTGATAATACCCTTTCTGTCTCGTAAATAATAATAAAAAGTGAGTCATCGATACTTTGCAGCTTCTTAGCTGTAAGGTGTCTGTAAGAGAAGTCAGTGCATTGCCTCGAGGGAGTAGATTAAAGGGAAAATGAGTGTGTTTCTGCTTACTTTCTTGGCTCATTGCTTTATGGATATGTGGGATCTAAGAAATAAATGGTGGTCAGAAAAGAACAAACACATTTATTAGAGCAGTTAGAAAAAGACACTGTTTTTCTGTTTGCCAAGGTCCTTCTGAACAGCACGTTTGGCAGCTACCAAATGACATGGCCTGCACAGGGCTGATTTTGACGAAGCCTCTGGGATGTGTTAAAAAGTAAACCAGAGCAAATCACGTACTGGAAAGCATAACTCAATCAAGGAAAAATGTATGATTAAGGGCGACATGGGCAAGGAAAGCTTTGCCAGAGCTCAGGGTAAATATTTGTATCAGTGTGAAGTGAAAGCTTCACATCGCTGATGTCAAGCAGCTGGAATTTTCATTGTTTATAAACTTTTGTTGTTACAGTTGGGTTTTGGCAGAAAAGGTACCAAAGAGGGAACAGTTTCCCAGCAAGAAAGTCTGAGTTTTGATAAACCAGCTTGAGCAGATAGGCACATAAAGATGCAGAAATTTCTGTGCCTTTTTTAAAAATAGCATCTCATGTGACCACCAGTTGCCTTGTGATGTGCAGTTGACTTGTCCTGCCAGAGGTTTTTGTGTGTTGTGTGGGTAAAAAAAGAGACAGGAGCCAAGACTGACCACCAGCCTCCTCTCACGAAGGTGAGCAGCAACAGTCAAATTGAGATTTAAATAGTTCCTTTAATAATTACAGCTTTACCTTGTTCTGAGTCCAGAGTTCATTTATCTTCAGAGAACATTGCCAGCGTGAGTCAAATATTTTAATGAGAGAAATATGACCTACTTGGGGATTCAGCCCAATTTTTGGGTTCTATCCAGGAGCCTTAAGATAAACTAATATGCCTTTTTCCCCCACGCCTTACCCTCAATGCACTTGAACTGCAGCTATGGGCATGTGTTGCTGTATTTGACACCATGTTTTATTCAGCAAGGTGGTTTTTTTTTTATTAGAATATTTTGATGATTTTAGAGCTGATCTGTGGTGATATCAATCATGGGATAGAATTTTTTTATTCTGCATGAAGTATAAGGCTGGTTTTGTTTTTTTTTTTCCTCTAGGTTGGGTACATCCCTGTAATACAGGATGGAAGTGACTTATACAGAAGTTGAGGCACTTGAGTGGATATTTTTAATGCTGGGGGTTCTTGTGATGCTGCTCGTGATCTGCTGGGTCTTGATCCCAAAAGTTTGTTACAGGACTGGTGTTCAGCCTTTTTGGAGGTGAATTTATAGCTGAGCAACTGATCCCTCCAAGGAATAAGAGAGAAACGGAGGTATTGAAAGGCACATTGGGAGAAAAGTAATAAAAAACAGAATATTTTTTGGGTGAAAACTCCTGGACTGGTAATTAGATTCCCAAGTAATGAGTTACTCAACTTTAAGGAACCTGGGCTCTGCTGAAGAGTTGGATGTGTGTATGAAGTGTACGTGTTTTGTTACATATGTGAAGACACTTCAGTTTCCAGAGCTTTATATTTTTGTCAAAGTAAACCAGGGGCTACCCCTGCCAGTGAGAAACAGAGCTCTGCAAGAACCTAACAACATTACCCAGCTGCACTAAGAATAGAAATCAAGCCCCTGCTGGTATAATTAAGAAATCTTCACTTCCAGTCCCTGGGCTTTAGAGACCTGGATCACTAACTAATTCCAATTTAGAGAGCTTTTTTGATAAGAGCTTTTGTAAACTAGGAAATAAGCTGAGAATGAAAACTTTTCAGTGCAAGTATTTTAGCTGCGCACTCAGCCTGTTCAGTGTTAGTTAATGTTTGGTCTGTCCTGGAGGGAAATCAGATATATCAGCATTGAATTGAAGAAATACAGCACACTCATGCTCCTAAGGGTTTTGTAAAAAAAAGGTGGCACTCATCCATGGTCTCGGATCTTACATTTGGAAAAAACAGCAGCAATTTCATTCATAAATGTGGGGCCTGGCCATACAGCCTCATGGCAAAGTAACCTCCTTTGAGTCCTGGCTGTGTGGGGCTCTGGGTAATGTAGGAGGAGGAATTCAGGCTGGGTGCATTTTTTTTTTCAATTAATTTAATTTTTTTTTCTTTTTTTTTTTTCTGTAACATTAACTTTCTAGTTAACTCTGGTCTCGTTTGTACTGGTGTGAGAGCTGTGTCAGGGGAGTTGCTCTGGTTGACGGTGATGGGAAGGATCAATGTCACCTGTTCCTTTATTCTCCAAATAAGATTAAATATACATTTATCACTATATCTTCTCCGAAATGGGAAGCATTTATCAAGGATGAAAATCATCAGAAGCTTGACTGAACATCATCTGCTTTTTTAATATACAAGTAGTTACTCTTGCTTTGTTTTTGTTATAGCTTCTATTCCACTCATCTCATTCTCGTTTCAGGTTTTATTAATTTCCTTTATTCCTCACCAGTTGGTCACTCCTTCTCCCGCAGTTTCTTTGAAGCAGCAGGCAAATTTGGTGCTACTTCTGTGTGATTCAAACCTCGTAACCCACACATTGCAGGAGGTTTAAAGACACTGGTGAGATCACCCACCCACTCATTACTTATTATTATTTTATGTATCATGGTGTAACAGGTCAAATATCTGCCTTGTAAAAGTGTGCACGGAGAGGGAGCTGCTGGGGAAGTGCTGCACAGGAGATGGAACAGAATATTCCATTTCCAAAGCTCCTATTGGCATCCAAATCGCTCAGTCTTTCCTACTTGGCTTTGTCACCTAGGATGCAAGAATGTTGTTTGGGAGTTATGTAAATTTTGGACATATTGGACCACGAAGTGAGATAATAATAATAATCATTAAAAATTCTCACAAGATCCTGGAGAGTTTCTGAATTCCTTGTCTGCTCTTTCACATATGTTGAGTGGATAAGAGGGTTTTTCACAGAATCACAGAGTGGGTCAGGCTGGGAGGGACCACAGTGGATCACCTGGTGCCACCTCCCTGCTCCAGCAGGATCATCCCAAAGCACTGGCACAGGAGTGTGTCCAGATGGTTCTGGGATATCCCTGATGAGGGAGACTCCACACCCTCTCTGGCTTCTGTTCAGGGCTTGGTCACTGTACAGGAAAGTTCTTCCTCCTGTCCAGGTGGAACTCCTGGGATCAGTTCCTGCCTGTTGCTCTCGTGGCATAGCTGGGCCCTGCTCTGACTCTCCCTGCAGCCAGGGACACCCAGGCCTGAGAGCCCCTCTCAGCTGGGGCTTCTCTCCAGGCTGAACAGCCTTTCCTGGGCATGGATATGCTCCATTCCCTTAGTTTGTGTTAGTAGATTGTTGTAACACCTAAGAACCTTTTACAAATTAACGATTCCTTATGTTATTCTGAGTGAAATCTTCCTTTCTTGTCTTGCTAACCTCCTTTTCTCCTTCCATGGTTGGCATACATCCTGATTTGTGTCTTTCAATATTATGGCATGAATTTGGATGTAGGAATTTCTTTAATGGAAGGGGGCTTCCACTTTTCTGCAGACCTGGTGTTGACAGGAGACTGGGTACCAAATGGAGCTCACTGATTTGATCCAGCACAGGGACTTGGGTGGGCCTGAATTACCAGAAAGGAACACACTGTGCTCAAATGACCTGTTTATTCTATTTTTGGTTTCTTCTGTCACTTAAGCAATAGAGCTCCTTGTATAAGGTGCACACCTAGGGTGTATGAGGTGGCAGGACTTCATGGAGTTGTTTAGGTTGGGAAAGACCTCTCACATCCTAGATTCCAACCATTGAGATGAAGGAGTTGCCCAGAAGCTGTACCACACCTGTTAATATTCTAATCCTTTCTGGGTCTGGTGGGGATGAGTTTTGGTTGTAGTTCTGTCCTGTTTGCCCAGTTGGTGGCATTTCCTGCCTGTGGATGGCGTGGGGAGGCTGGCCTTGGACTGCTGACCTACCCAGACCAACTCCTAAAGGACAGTGGTTGTGCATCCGGCTTTTTTCAGGAGGGAATTCCATCTCCTTCCCGGGAAAGCTGCATCCCAGGTTAATGGGATGGGAGGGGCCCTGTGGGTGAAAGCTCCCTGTGTGAGATTGCTGGGGTTGGAAGTGTGGGCTGGTGACCTTGGCCCTGCAGCTCCCCCCAAGTGCGGTGGGATCACGAGGGTGAGCCAGGCTGGGTTCCCCCGTGTGACCCACACTCTGCCTCCAACAAATAGATTCTGTAGGAGATACACTCTTGTGTGGCACCAACATCAAACCCTGAATTTGTGTCCAAGGCTTTTTTTTCTTTTTTCTTTTTTTTTTTTTTTTTTTAAAGTAGAAAATAGTAATATTTTCCTTGATGCCTTCAGAGGCTGGCTACTGCTTTTAAAAGTTGCAACCCCAATCGTGTTTGAAGCTTGATTTAATTTGATTTTTTTTTTTTTTAAGGAGGGCAAGAGTACGATTTAGACAAACATTTTTTTTATATATATTTTCTTTTCCTTGAATGATGAAACTACTGCACTGCAATCAAGCTGCAATAAAAATGTGAAATACTGTCAGACGATATGAAGCCTGGTGCAAATGAAAGCCAGCGATAGAGACGGAATCCTAAAATAAATTCCAGGAAAAAGCAGGCTATTTACTCTCAAAATACAAAAAGTAAACTAACCTTAAAAAGTACTGGGACAATCCAGTAGCTTTAGCTAGGTACAGGTTCATCTGAAATAGAAATGTGGATGACTTTTTTGCAGTGAAAATAATTGTTAAATAAATTAAAATCGAAATAGTAAGAATTAAAAAAGAAAAAAAACTCGAGAGCAGGCAGTGGAGGAAAGCCAGGGCTGGAGTCAGCTTTGCAAAGGGGACTGTAGGTGGAGCTCGGATCTGCGATTCCTCACTCCGGCTCCACAATGAAGCAATTGTTTCCCCGTCTCCGCTCAGCAATTCCTCCTTCCCTCTCGGTGCTTTTCGGTGGCATGTTCTATTTATTTTAATGTGTACCTTCGTGCGAGGGCTGTCTCGGAGTGGTCGGATCCCCCGTGGATCCGCGGCCTTGGAGGCGGTGGGAGGAGCGCAGCCCTATTCCCATGGCATCCGTGGGCTTTGTGGAGCCAAAAAAACCTCAGGAACACCTAATCCTTGGGCTGCCTCCAAGTACCACAATCTCTCTGCATAACTGACATGGGCCACTTGGGACACTTGAGGGCTTTAGGTGTGTCTCTCTGAAGTCAGCCACAGCCAAGCATGAGGCAAATGTGCCCAGACCAAAGAAAATAAATTATGTGGGCTCCAATTTTCAGCAGTTATGAAGTATTAAATTACACATCTGAAGAATCCGCTCGGGGATTAACCCTTCGGAACCTGCACGGAGGGTTCTGGTGGCTCCTCCTGGAGGGATGGAGCTGCCCATGTTTCAAAGGCATGTGGATCATTGATCACAAGGCTGGAATGTTAATTGAGATATGTGTCATAATTAATTGTTAACATAAAAAAGGCAGAGTTGGGACACGTGGAGGAGAGACCTGATACCTGTGCAGAAGCTGGGAGGGTGGGGGATGAAGGAGCAGCTCTGGGTTTTCCCACTTCTTGTGCGCATCCAAAGATTGTCCTGAGTGCCATCAGACTTTTAAATAAAACCATGAAGTTTTAGGCTCTGTTTTGGAGCCATGAGTGCAACTTTGAACACGACATTAGCAGGCACTCCAGCACAATTAACACAGCCTCTGGAGCTGCCTCTTCATTCAGGTTTGGAGAAGTGCTGGCGAGCCACTGCAATTCTGCTGAATTTCTTGCTGAAAAGGCATCAGCTCTCGGTAAGAGATACAAAAAGTACAGTCTGCCCTTCCTCCCTCAAGTATTTCTGGTTCCCCACAACCATCTGTAACATCAAATATCTGGTACGTTATGTTGCTGAAACTTAGAAATGTAAACCCCACACTGGAAAAACAAATGGCTGATGATTTTTTTTTTTTTTTTACAAGAGGATTTTTAAAGGTATTTTCTTAAGCAAATAATTAGCCCGTGGAAGAGATAAACAAATAGACAGTTATTCAGAAGGAGACTTTTGGGCTTGTTGCCCCCACTCCCTTGTTATTGCACTAATTAAGGTTTGTTTTTTTCTTGCAAACCAGTCTGAAACTGAGTTTTGTAATAACTTCAGGAAGCTGCTCTGGCAGCAAGTTCACAGAAGTTGATGCACCCTTGCTGCTGTCTCCTGGCACATACAGTTTTCCATGGATAAAAATCAGTGTTTGCAATCATTACACATTGTTTTTTGTTGTTTTTTTTAATTTTGGAAGGACGTGATCCTTGAAACTGTGAAAAACAATGTTTTGTCAACGTGAAAAGAAAACCTGGGAGATAGCATTTAATCTTCAAAGGCAAGTTGGGATAATTCTGTGTGCTAGCCCCTGGCCTGTCTTGGTGGCCCTCTCCCAGAAGGGACACACTGTGGGGCTCGTGGATCATGAAGAGGCCAGGCTGGCCACGCAGGAGCTGGAAATGGAGTGAAAGGGACACATAAAAAATTGGGAGGTCGCTTCTGAGGTCCTGAGGAATGCTGTGGCCCTGTTGCCTGTAACCTCTGTGGCAGGGTGGAAATGACAATGACCCTGCAAGATTTTGGGCTTGCAAAACGCCGTGTGTATCATTAAACTGCTTTTATGCCTTGTGCACCTCTTAGAGATGACATGTTTACGTGGTTTGTATTACAGATTAATATCTCTCTGGCCTGAGAGTGTCTTTCCAAACTCCCTTATTTCTCATTTCCCGTCCTCAATGACATAATAGATTTAAAGTGGAAGGTAATCTTCCACCTCTGTATTTTTAGAAAGGTTTTCACTAAAGAATAGACCCAGTGTTTGAGGGGGAGGCAGCTGTAAGCATCAGTAAAAGATACAAGTTGTAGAAGATAAGGCATGGAGGAGGTATAAATACTATTCCTGTGTATATTGAAAATGGCTTCAAAAGTGAGGATATGTTTCTTTTATAGTAAAGTGTGCTGTAGTAGGGAATGAATCAGGATGTGCATGTGTGTGTAGGGGGTTTCCTTTTTTTATTTTTTTAGGGATCACTTATTTTTTGATGTTCCTTTCAGTAATGTTACAGTTTTCCAAGAGTTTCCAAAAACAACTTACTGGATTCAGTGTTGTGAGTATGTTGTGGTTTTTTTTCCTAACTGATATGTGGCATTAAAATTCATGTAAAGAGGGAATATTTGAAAGTAAAGAAAGGAAAGTACAATACTGGTGTGATACCACAAAAAAAGGGAGTCTCTTCAACACTCACAAATGAATGGACAGCAAGAATAAATGACTGGTTTAATGACTTTATAAGTAGTTTTAAGTTTTTTGGCTAAAACTTGTGAGAGAAATTATCCTATGGCTATTTTTGAGGCACATGGATTTTTATTAATAACTCTGTCTAATTTTTCCTGACTGTCTTTGGATCAGGTTGTAGGAGTCTCCTCTACACAGGCAACCCCTACACAGTGGTTTTTCTTGGGGTACCAAGGAGGTTTTGGGTCAGTGTGGGAGCTCTACCAGGCTGAGCTCAGTGCCCAGCCAGTGTTCTCAGGATACCTGGGGGGCTTCTCAATGCCAGATTTGTGAGGGGGACACAAATCTTGTGTTGTTTCTTTTAGTTCAGCAGTCCAGGATAACGTACACATCAAAGCCAGATCCTTGTTTGTGTCCCTAAACCCCCCCAAATTAGAATTCACCCTTAAAGACCCAGAAAGTGCAGGAATTCTGGCTTGTTATACTTTATTGCAGAAAGCTCTGCAATTTGTGTAACTCTGTTGTAGCCCCTTTGCTTTCCACGTGGAGATCAGGTGAGAAGGTCATTGATATGTGATGCTGTTGACATCAGAAATACGACAATGGAGTCATCCTTGCTTTTAGGATCAAACATAAGGCGTTTCTAGAATGTATGAAAATCAGGGGGTTTTGTCTGCTGAAGAGAAAAGAGGATTTTGGAAGTGTGGAATAGAGCTCTGTGCTAGGGCTTTAATGCGGATTAGGACACCAAAGCATTTTGGCACATTTGGGGCTATGCCAGAGCATCACTGGGATGAGGCCATATGAAAACCTGGATGTGTGGAGTCTCTTCCCAGCATCCCTAGTTTGATGGTTTTTATGTTGCTGGATTAGCTCCAGCTTTGGGGCAAGCTGGTATTTCCACGTTCTGGTGTGAGGACCTGGAACATGTGGATTTTCTAGCTTACATGTTTAAGAGACTCCAGAGGTTTTCTGAAGCCTTCCTGAGCTCCACTTTTGAACCTAATCAAGCCCTTTTGTGGAATTTAGAGTCAAGTGGAAAGTGCAAAAACTGGATTGTGATCAAGGAAATGCAGCGAGCACTTGAACTGGGAGGTAAGGGGTAAGGTGCCTCCTGTGACTTACGAGATCCAAAACAGCACTGAGGATATTCTCTCTCCTCTTCTAAGAAACCAGATCCAAGTGGTTTCTTTGCTCTGTTCCCTCTGTAAAGTAGCTATGAGGAAAATTACAGATAAGTCTCAGCCAGAAAATCCATCTGGTATGAGAAGAAGGGGCCAAAGAACAGCTCTTTGAACACTCAAGGCTTCCTTCTGTCTTGACTAAACTGTCTCCTGCCCAGTGATTGGGGTCTCCCATCCCCTTTGACTCTTCTCGTCAGTTTTATTTTGCATGTGAGTAGTGAAGGTGCTGTAGTAAAACCTGTCTTCAAATTCTGAAGGATTTAGCACAGTGTTTTTTGCCGTTGCAGAGGTGTCCTGCTCATTTCCCTCCCCAGGGTTCTCTCGGATCAGGTTGTGTTGGGGAGCTTTGGTACCAAAGTCTGAGGGCCAGGGGAGACTCCTTGGCAGGTCCATTCTTACAGCTGTTGATTTTGACCACAGTTGGTTCCAAATTTCCACCCCTTCCCCAAAAATTTAATTAAATTTTTTTCACTTTTGTTCACGATTTTCAGCCGAAGTTAGGATAGAAAAAAGCAGGGGATTTTGCTGAATTTTGTGTTCAAACTGTAACAAAAAATCAGAGAAGCTTCTCAAAGTGGAGAGATTGTTTTGAACCTCTAAAGCTGAAGGCTTCCTTGTTTGGTAGAAGATAATTTTCGGTTTGTGTGCATTTGTTTAAAGACAAGTTCACACTTGCAAAGTCTGCATGTCCTTTTTTCTGAACAAAGCAAGATATGGCTGAGCTACAGCCCACCTCTAGCTTGTGGCTTCAGCTGAAATGCTCTCCAGGGGTAGAGCAGAGCAAGCAGAGAGGGCCCTGATCTCTTCTGGGAGCCTCCTGCAGCCTCTCCAGCCCTTTCCTTGCCAGCAGGTGCCATGCTGGATGGAGCTCCATGCTTGGGATGACAGCAATGTAGTGTTCCAGGTGGGAATGTAAAAGAGACTTATTTCCCAAGCCCACACTCTGCAGTGGCAGTCACCTCTAATTAAACAGTTACAAGAAGTTGCTTTCAGGCAGTTTCAGGGCAGCAAGAAAAAAACTTGCTCAAAGGTAGGATCAGGCACAGCTGCAACAACATCTCCCTGGGGGCATCTAATGTGCATGGAGTAGAGGTTGAGGGATGTGTCTACAGAGGCCTAAACCTCTCCTTTAGCTTTGCTGTGACCCAGCTGGGAAGGAGATTATTCCAATTCTTACGTGGCCACTAATGCATACACAAGTTGCAGTAGGATCATCTCCATTTTCTCCTATTCTTTCTTCTGCTTTGCAGAGAAAAGATGTTGCATTGGTGTCACCTGGAAGCTGGTGATACTTATTCTCTAAATGGTCTTTTTGTTGAGTGGCTGATGGAATCCCAGCTGCCAAGGCAGTTGGGTATTGCAGACCCCACACCTACCCTTGGGAAGGCTGAAAGAACAAGGTTTGTTCAGTCTGGGGAAGAGAAGCTTCAGGGTGACCTGGTTGCAGCCCTCCAGTCCTTGAAGGGAATCTGTAAAAAGATGGGGAGAGACTATATACAGGGGCCTGGAGTGACAGGACAAGGAGAATTGGCTTTACAGTGAAAGAGAGCAGGTTTAGGTTAGATTAGATATTAGCAAGAAATCCTTGGCTGTGAGGCTGGTGAGGCCCTGGCACAGGGTGCCCAGAGAAGCTGTGGCTGCCCCTGGATCCCTGGAAGTGTCCAAGGCCAGGCTGGAGGGGGCTTGGAGAAGCCTGGGATAGTGGGAGGTGTCCCTGCCCATGGCAGTGGGTGGGATGGGATGATGTTTAAGGTCCCACCTAACCCAAACCATGCCATGATTCTATGATATAGATGATGCCAGCTACAGGAAATGCATCTGGAATCTGCAATGCTGTCCTCAGTCTGAGCATGTCCATCTGTAACTGTGAGTAGAATCCCAGAATGGTTTGGGTTAGAAGGGACCTCAACACTCATTTTATTTCATCCCCTCTGCTGCAGGGACACCTTCCACTACACTGGCCTGCGCAAAACCCCATCCAGCCTGGCCCTGAGCACTCCCAGAGATGGAGCAGTCACAGCTTCTCTAGGGTACCTGTTTGTGCACCTCACCGAGAGAAGGAACTTGTGTTAATGCTGACAGGAGACACCACATTACCTCTACTGGGGGCTTTGACCGAGAACCTGCGTGTATGTTTATGCACAGACAGTGTGAAACCCACGTTTTGCTCAGCAGAGGGACGCGTGGAGCTCCAAGAGCTCCTCCTTGGGCACAGACCTGGCTGCAGGCAGGGCCCCAGCTCCGGGAAGGGCCCTGGCGTGTCCATGCAGCTGCGGCAGGGGCTGATGGCAGCGAGGTGCGAAGGCCTCTCGTGCTGCCGGCCCTGCCCAGCTCCGCGCGCTCCGACCCTCCTGTGACAGCTCTGCTCACCCCCTGCAGCGACAGCAGGTCCTGCTTGAAACCATTTCAGAGCCACAGATGACACACGGAATCAGGCATCTGACATTTGCAGGGAGATTGGAATGATTCACTGTTCTCCAAGATACACTGCTCGGGGAGACCCCCACTGCTGTTGCTGTTCGTGCTGAGAACTTTTTTATTTTTTCTGTCTTAGATGCTTTGGAATATTTTACTCTTTCGGCAGATTGATTATAGCTTGAGAAATATCTCCTTGGCCTTTTTGGTGAGGCTGCAGTGGTGGCCGTGGTCTGAAAGTATACCTGGGATTTGGGTAATGGCTGTTTTGCTAACTCTCTGCTAACAGAGGAGAAATGTGAAGGCAGTCTCTCTGTCCAAAGGAGATGGTGTATTTAGTGAGCCAGGATGGGGCAGGGGATATAAATATTCCCTTGCATAGTTCCTGTGATTGTCCCTTCATGTTCCTGGCCCATGGCATATCCCTGTCCCCAGGGCCACCTCCCTTGCCTTATCCTCTGTGGCCTCGTGTCAAAGGGAGCTGTGATGCTGGGTCATGCCTGGGTAGCAGGTCTCAGGAGAGAGATGTCAGATGGGGAGTCTGACCAGATGAAAGAGGCACAGGACTGTTACTTGTGTATTTCCACATTCATTTATTGTTTTTTTACAAATGAGAGGTGGAGCTGATGTCAGAGGATGAGACTCTGGAGAAGGTTGTAAGATGTAATGGGTGGGGGCCTGGGTAAAAGGTTTGCAGTGTGCAAACAAAACCCATCCCCTTGAACTCTCTGGGAAGTATCAATAGCTGCTCTCTCTCCACTGAGTTATTTTAATCAAGCTAACAAGCAGTTAACTTTATTTTGGGTGCTGTGTGTCCCCTTCTAATGCTTATGGATCTCACTAGGCCCACAGCACATGCCAAGGAGACAATTTTGCTCAGTAAATGCTACTTTTCCACCTCCTCGGAAATTCAGAGGATTCAGTAACAAATGTGTTACAACAATGGATACCGAGGCCCTTCCACAAGAACCTAAGTGTTATGAAAGACCAATAAATTGAGAAAGCAGGAGCTGATACTGTAATCACTGGGAAGTACCTATGGATTGCAATCCATGGAGTTGTTTTTCATTTGCTTTGGTGCCTTCCACAGCATTCCCTGCCATGCTTTATTTCAAGGAAGATAGTTCTGTTGACACTAGGCTGGCATCATTGCCTGTCTTGAGATGGGACTGGAGACAGGATCAGAGGTGGTGATTCCTTATACTAAATTTCATCTCATGAGTTCTTTGCACAAGAGAAACAAAACCTGAGTGAAAAATACTTGTTTTGATCTACATTATTTTGGTTTTGCGCTGCTGGGTTTTTGGTTTGGAGTTTTTAATAGAAGGAACATCAAACATGATTAAAAAAAATCTGACTTCAATGTCTATATCATTGAAATGAAGGTATATAAGGAGGCAGAGAATGAGGTGCCACATAGAGCTGCTCTACCCAGATGCAGGGCTTTGCTTGTCACAAGCTCTGTGTAAGAAGATATTGAAACTTTCTGCAGTGCTGGAAATCTCTGTCCTGCCTGCAGCCTATGGCTCTGCTGAGACAGAGGCCTCCTGCACATTCCCTCAGGAATTTCCATGCCTGCTGGAGTGGCACTTTTCTCAGTTTCAAACCACACCGGGTTTAAAAGCAAAACTTGTGCCATATCAGGTTTTTAAGAACAGGGCTCATTTAAAAAAAGACGGAGTTTCTTTAAGGTTTCTTTAACCCCATTAACACAGCTGTTAAGAACATAACCACCAGACTGTGTTTATTTTTTGTGGGAATTCTTGGCAATCACTTAGGGGATGCTATTTCCCCCACTTATTTGCTTCTCTCTCCACTAGAGGCAGAAATTCAGCTTTTGCTCTATTGAAGAGAGTCGGAGAGCTGCCATCAGGGCTCTGTGCCCGAGTCATAGGGGAGCAATATCTGGTTGCTTTGTGATAAGATGCCCAAATCAGGTGTTCGTGAACTTTGCTTAGGCTGTTTCTTCATGGCAGAATGGACAGGTTTGGTTTTTGGGGTCTGAGGACTGAGAGGCCTGACTGATCTGGCTTACTATTGCATCATATACAATTATCACAGAATGGTTTGGGTTGAGAAGGACCTTTAAGCTCATCCCATCCCAGCCCCCTGCCATAGGCAGGGACACTGCCCACTATCCCAGGCTGCTCCAAGCCCCCTCCAGCCTGGCCTTGGGCACTGCCAGAGATCCAGGGGCAGCCACAACTTCTCTGGGCACCCTGTGCCAGGGCCTCCCCACCCTCACAGGGAAGAATTTTTCCTCAATATCTAATCTAGATCTCCTCCATAAATAATCTAGATCTCCTCCATAAATGTGTCCTCCTCTTAAGATGTGACACAAAATATTTGTTCAAGCATTAACATGACCTTCTCTCCCCAATTTCCTCTTAAGTCAAATGAGAGTTTGTTGGTTCTTTTGCTGAACTTCTGATGGGTGCTCACATGAATCTCAACTGAAGCCATGTAAAACCCTTCCATCCATCTCTGGAGGTAGAACAGGGCATGCCCAGAAAGTAAAAAAGAATAACTCTTAATCAATAAAAGTCTTTCTAGTGATTTTTCTATATCTGGAAGTTAATTTTCAAAATGTCTTAATACTCTCCTTCACCTTGGTAACCTCATCTTTCACTGGTTTTGACTCCAGTCATTGTGCAAGCCAGATTTGAAAGCAAAATGATTTATTCAGTTTTCCCCTCATTTTAAAGAAGTATTGTATACTGGGTAGACAGTGACAGTGTCTTGTAAACTTACTACTTTTTCTATTGAAATGTTTCTTGTATTTTTTAACATGGAAAATTACCATATTTCTGAAATTTAATACACAGTGTTGCCTTAGTAAGAGGAAAGAGCCTAATCTAAAGGTGGATCATTGAAAAATAAACACTAAAAATATTGAATACTCTTAAATTTTTGGCACCTGACGACAATTTGTTAGGAGTGGGGCTAAATGTATGGTCTAATGTCCATTATTTCCTGTTCATTTTTCTGACATCAAAGAGTGTGAAACAATCCCAGCTTTATAAAATGGGATAGAAATATTTTCATTATGATTAATTAACATCAATTTTTAAAGTAAATGTGGGGGGGGCAAAATGATCTTAATAATGAGATTAGGTAAATGTAATCTTCAAATCAGATGAAAATTAAAGATTAAATTATTTTATATATTCTTGAGATTTTGAATAGTTAGAATATTAGCTTTGTCCCTTGCTTGGAGAAGGAAAAGTGCTCTGCGAAAGGTGGGTTCTTAGTGCTTCCTCTTCCTAATGAGGTGTTAAGGATGTTTTGCACCTTGTGGCGCTGCCTTCATCCCCAGTATGGATTTAGGATTGCCGTGCAAGGTTAGGCTCAGTTGTCTTTGGCAGTTCAGCAGCTTGAGGAACCTTAGGAAATGAAAGACTTTTAACCTTAGAGCAGCAGTGATATGAGTTAATGGTGCTGTTATTGCCTGGTGATGACACAGCTACATGGGAAGCAGGTTGTCCATCGGCTGCTGTGTCCTGCAGAGATGATGGGTCATGGAATTGCAGCCTGAGGAGCAATCTCGAGAGGAACTGTCTGAGATGTTCAAAAGGTCCAGTTAATTAATTCATTCCACCCCTGCAGATCAGGAGAAAGATAATAAAATCACTGCTGTTTACAGCTGATGGTTTTGCATTGAATATAATTACTTCAAACTTTCAGCCACACCTTCACCCACACAATTGGGGTTGGGATTATCAACTCTGCGTTGCGCCAACACCTTGAACCTGTGACTTGTTGGAACAAGGCACTTTGCCCTTCTTTAAGCCTGATATCACTTCATGTGCATCCCATGCTGTTCTTCCCTCCTCCTGATCCTCCTCTCGCTGTGTTGCCTCGTTTCCCGCTCGCTGTTGCGTTAGCGGTGGTGCTCCGATGGCTCGCGTTTTATGTCCACGCAGTTCTAGCGTTCCCTTACCATATGGTCATCCTGATGTTACCATTTGCCTCAATCATCCTTTTTGTAGCTGCTTGAACATCTTAATTGATCTCCTGAGCTATGTTAAAGATTTACAACAGACGTCGGTGTAATTCATTCCACAAGCACGTAACTGCGCCTCTCCGTCTGATTGGATGTCCACACCTCTCCCTCGTAAAAATGCACAAAAAGCTTGGCCTTGTGTCTCTGTGGTAAAATAATGGCTGTCTTGAAGGATATTAGAAACCTTGTACCACTCTACCCCAGCCAAAAGGATAAGCTGTGGCCTCTCAGTTGGTGCTAATAAGGTGTTCTCTGCTCTCTCTTAAACAATACCTCAGACTGATGAACTTTTCCTTTCTTCTCTAGTAGCAGAGATGGTGAAACTTTTTTTTTTTTGAGTAAGATTCAAAGCCATTCATTGATAATATTGTTAAGCTGAAATGCATATATCAGGGTGGTGATGGTGCCAGGAACTGCTTTTGGCCAGGCCTGTGTTTCTTAGTATATGCGGCAGAGGCATGTACAATTAATGATCTTGGCAAGAGGAGCACTGTAGGAAGAGCACATGAAATGAGAGGTTTGATGGTTTCTGCAAAGTACTGTGCCCATCTTTTCATGCAGAAAATGAGTAAACCATTACTCTACATATGATTGGAGCAGAACAGAGCACTTTTTGATGGGGTTTGTCAGAGCGCATTCAGAAGAAGCAGTATATTAGAAGATAAATTTCATCATCCAGTTAAGAAAATATGTCTAAGGGTAGATAGGAAAAAGATAGGGCACGTCCTTTGTGCCATTAGAGGGGTGGATTTTTGAGTATAAACGAGAGCCAAGTCTGTCTGATGAAGAATTTTTATCAGGATATCTAACTATGGTGTAATTGTTGAAAATTATCTTTGGCCAGATGTTTTTCTCCGGAGTTGTAGCCTTTGTAACTTCCTTTCTCACCTGTGTGACTGCAAGTGAGCTAAAACCGTCTTTATTTTCCTTCAGCTTTAGTTTTGAGTCAAAGGTGTCAATCTGATACCAGATGTTGCACTCTCTTAGTAGAACCTCTGTGTAACTGGTCAGACTTTTAACTGTGCACTGGCTGAACACTCAGCAAAATGAGTGAGGTGAAGAATTTGTCTTGCAAAAGTTTTCGGAAAATTTTTAGTGGATGTGTGCAACCCATTTACTTTACTTTCCCTTTGCTAAGAGCCTTCTGCTGTCTTTCACTCCCTTCTCTTTGTGGAAGTAACAAATTTGAACATTACTCTGTGTCCATGCAGGTAGTTGGTATTTGTTCAAGTTTTTTTTTGTGTGTTCTCTGGTGTTAGCCATCTCCCAGCTGTAATTCTCTAGCAGTATTTTCTTTCTCATCAGTGGTATCTGTTCAAGGCTGAACCACTTCTGGTCTCAAATGTCTTGTATTTCTTTTTGGAAACTGAGGTCCCTTTAGTGGGAAAATCAAAGTACTTCAAAGCTTTGTGTGATGTGTGAGATTGGGATGAAGCACAAACCTGTGTTTCAGTTCTCTCCCCTGTAAAAAGAAATGAAACTCTATGCATCAAAGGAATTATGTTAAAATATTAAGTTAAACTAGATTCTAAAGTCAGAAACTATTAATTAACCTTCTTAACATATTTCAATAATCTTAAAAGCTGTATAAAGTTTGGAGTTTTTAAATTGTTTCTCTAAGAAATGGATTGAGCCTTTGGTCTTAGACCTTCCTGTAGCATGGCCATAGTTCATGGACAAGATTGCAATGAACCTTCCAAGGTTGTAAGAATCTTTTTCTGAGCAGTACAGAGTAACTTACAGCTTACTTTTGAGACACATGTTGCTATTTTTCTCCAGTTTGAAATACTTTAATTTTCAGATGTCTATGGAATGTGAAAGCAGAAGTGACCTTATCAGACAAAATAGTAAGAGCAAATCTTTCTTAATTGAATGACAGCCAAAATATTACCTCTGATTCTTCAGTTCTGTTCCTCCTCACCTCCATAAAACATTCACTCCCCAAATGACTTCCTGTAGTGTGTGGCCATTTCTCTGGGGACAGAAATAGTGAATTTATTGCCTGGGTAGTTACACAGGAAAGGTCCAGCTTTAACCCAAGGAAGGTGTTTCATAGTTGACCAAAGTCTTTATTAATAGTCTTCTAGTTTGCTTGGAAAATACTGGAGAAAAATCCTCCCACTTTTCTTGTCCAATAAACCACGTGAAATAAATATGAAAAAAAAAAAAAGAAAACCAAACTCGAAGAGTGTCATTAAAATCACAGAAGAAAGCAAGCAAAAACTGTGTGTGTTCACCTTGGCAGTAAAGTTTGATGATGTGTTGTCCATCACTTCTGCCTCCTCCAAGGAAACTGCATGTGGGACTGGCAGCTGAACACGGATGCTTGGAAACAGAGCGAACCCTCGCACCGGATCTGTGTTTGTACATAACACTGCAACAGCTGGTTTGGATTTTAAAAATTCTACTTTTATTAGAACTCCGACTCTTGTTTATCGTTATTGATTTTATTGGGTTATTATTGACTGACTGCACCCCATGGGCCTATTAGTGAAGTGCTAGTAAAGCATTAAAGAAAGACTTGGGTTTTTCTGTGCTTTGTACTTACAACATTGGCTTTTATCGTGACTTTTAGCCAGCTGCCTGACTGCAAACATGGGCAGTCTCACCCACCAGGGACTGAAAGGAGGACAACAAAGAAAAGAATTTTCTATTTTTTCCATCTTTGGAAGAACAAAACAAAGTTTTGAGGTTATTTACTGTTTTGTTTGACTAATTCTCAGAGAAAGAGAGAATTTTTTATTTACATCTTTCTCATCTCCCTAAGACTTATGGCTAATATTAGAAATAAAACAAACTCATCAGTCTTACTCAAAAAAAAAAAAAGGATATGCAATAACTTTCATATGTTCTTTGAGGTCTCTGGGTGAAAAGGGAAATTTATTTTCTTATTAATATGAATCAAATGATACATGATAATAAGTTTAAGCCAGATCAGAGTTGGGTGAACTCTGACTGGTTGTATATCAAAGTCTTGAGTCCATCCTAATGAAATTGTAGGTATCATTGACTACTCTCTCTTAAAACAGTGTCTTTTCCTAGTACTATAATCTCTAACTGATCCAATGATCTTTCACTCTTCTCTTTGGTGCTGTTTTTCTCTTCCCTGCTCCATAGAAATGAAGTAATCATTTTTTCCCAGTATATTCCATTTAAGGCTTATGGACTGGCCTTAACGAACTGTAAGAGCATCAGGGGAAGAGGCACTGAGCAAGTATTCAGTGTCTCACTTGTGAAGATTCCATTCCAGGAAGTGTCCAAGGGCAGGTTGGACAGGACTTGGAGCAGCCTGGGACTGTGGAAGGTGTCCTTGCCTGTGGCAGGGCATGGAATGAGGTGAGCTTTGAGGTCCCTTCCAACCCAAACCATTCCATGATCTTGTTATTTACAAAGTACTGGAATAACCAACTTCATGAATAGATGACAATTTTCACCAAAATGTCCCCTTGTGAAACTGTAAGAATTTCAAGAACAACTTCCTTCTGGGTGAAGAGGAAAGCAGGGGAGAGTAGAAGAGAAGAAACACAGGAGTCCTGAAGAGAGGAAACTGCAGAAGCCGTAGGGAAATGGTGGAAGTGTCCTGGCAACAGTGAATGCTCATGTTCCACATGGAATGACAAGAATTTAAGTGTTCCCAAAACTACGAGTAGACAATCAAATTGGGATGGCAAAGAGGCCTCAAACAGGTCCACTTTGCTATTAGTGGTAGCCTGTTGCTGTTCCTGACTGCTAAAAATGTATTCTGGGATAAAAATGTGAGAGTATTCTGCCTCTCCCTAAGAGCAACAAAGTCGCCGTACATTAATTATGAAAGTAATATTTCTCTCTGTCAAATCTACTGCTGTGAGTAGTAATAGCTTCTCCTGAAAGCTGTCATAAAGTAAAAACAGTGACAAAGAGATGTCTCTGCAGCATAATGTCAGGCTGAACTGATGGGCAAACTTCATTCTCAATGTGAACGGTGCATTTTTGGGATGGTGATAAGAAAATAGCATCTAGCATTTAATATAGGGGGTGAGCCATAGAAATGGTCACATATCCATAGGTTTTAGAACTGCAGAGTAAACAGATTTACTGCCTTGTCTCTCAGAAATAATTCACCAAATTGCTATTTTTATTTACCTTTGCTGTGAACTTTGGGGATGGAGAGGATCAACAGAAAAGAGGTACTGAAAATCACCTTGGGGTTAGAACTTTTATGCAGGAGGAAAACTTACCTTAGGATTGTGAATCCAAGAAAGTTTGTTTTTCAAAATGATCCTAATGCAGGTTCAGCTCACAGAGGAGGCTCTTGGTCACTCTCAGCCAGTCCAGTGTGTGAATGTGCTATTAAATGCAGGAAGTACCCTGGGAACTTTGTTCAGATACAAACACATTTTATTTTAAAAGCAATCTAATTTTGTCTTTGCGTTCCACAATGGGTGCAGCAGCCAGGCATCACCAGTTTCTGTTTAATTTGCTGGTACAATCAAACAGTGAGATGCTCTCACAATTGACTGTGCCCACAATTTTGTGCTTGACTGCAGGTGCAAAATCGAGGATGCAAAAATCAGAGCACAACTTGATGACTGCTTAAAAATTTGGTCCATTCCTGTTCAAAAATCTTTTAACTTCTGCTTGTCACATAAAATATTTCAGAGATATTTTTTTTTTTTCATAATTGGAGTTCACCAAAATTTACTTTCAGGGATAAATAATCTACCTGCAAGCAGATACCATATTTATACTGTAATATTGAATGGAAATAAAAAAATGATAGTGCTGTAAATAAGGTGTTTTTATAGCCTTTATATAACTTCCCCCTCAAAAATAAATAAATTATTTGATCCACTTATCCCAGGTAAATTAGTGTTTGGACTGTTCTGTTTTTTTTTTTTAAAGCTTTTTTTTTTTTAATACAGTATACAAATGATATTTCGATAATCACATCATATAAACAAACATTCAAAAAGTTATTTTTAATAATATTCACCCCAGAAAGCTACAAATATTATGAAAATCTAATTGTTGGTTTTTTATCTGACAAAATACGCATATTAAAAAATGTTTTGATGATGCTGAGACAGAAATACTGTGTTGTTCAGTAGCAGCAGCATTGCACATTGACTTGCATGAAATACAAAATTCTTCTGATAAAGTCAGTGATATATTTGGCCAAATTCAGCAAAACCATACCCCTGTGCTAGCCAAGCAACACAATTCAGGGACTGCTTCCTTATATATGATTGAAGTGCTTAATATTGTTATTATTCTGTGGATGTCAAATGTTCTAACCACAGATCAAATGGTACAATTTAGGTTTATGGAGCTAATTAATTATTTCTGGATAGTAGTAAGTTGAATTTCTCTACTAGTCTACTTCAGAAAATTAGTTAATATTCAGAGAAATGCTTTTGCTTTCATAAACTTAGATTGATGTTGTAGTTTTGATAACTATAAAAAAGCACAATACATTGCCCTAGCAATATTTTGCTTTCATTAGTGAAGCTGAGACCAATTTGTTGGTCTACCTCTCTTCATTCATATGCAATTCACAACCCCTCCTTTTTGCTGAGGGACATCTCTACTTGTGCTGATGAAAGACTGACCAGGGATATTTGGGGGAGTGTATTTCCCAGTTTTGTGCTCAGCATCACAATGTCGGACCTGGCTTAAAAAGTGTGTCAAAAACCAGAAAGCGAAGATGGAGCTCGTGTGTTTGGTTTGTACTTTGTTTTGTTTTTACATCTTCTCCCCAAAATGCTGATTCTTCTTTTTTCCTATGTTTGGGGGATTATTTTGTAGAAAGGGTGGTATTTTCCTATCCAGATATTCCTATCTGTCAAAAGGAAGTCTGGATCTGCGCTTGGAGGGTTCTCAGAAATGTGTTGGAGTGAAAATTGGAGTTTGTAGGACATGGCCAGTGAAAGGAAGTGTCTGCAAGAATCTTTCATCCACTCTCTTGTTTCCCTGTGCATGGCCTTCCCAGAGCTCAGTATTCCTCTTAATCCCTGCTCTTCTGCTGGTACCTGGGTTGAAGTGGAACTCTTGAGTATTGTCTTACTCCTTTTATGTTGTTCATAATTTTTATCTCTGCTCTTCCTGCTACCTCTTCCAAGACTGCTGGAATTTTTTGTGGGCACTCCAAGTCTGTTTTAATAATTTTTCCTAATTAAAGAACAACCAACCAACTCAATAGAAAGGGTGCAGTGGAATTTGTGGGGATTTTCTACTTTCTTTTTCCCCCCCCAAATCTTTTTCCTTTCCTTTCTCCATATCATTGCATTTCCTTTCCCTCTTCTTCGCCTCATTTCCTTTCCCCAGTCTTTTCCTCTGTTCTCTTGTTCTATCTCTGTTCCTTTATTAATTCTTCTTCCTCACATTATGTTTCTACTCACTCCTCTCTAGTCCTTGCCAGTTTTTAACAGTCCATGATTTCAGATGGAAAATCTGTCGCCAGTGCCCCTCCTCCACTGACATTAATGGCCACTCTCGAAAGCCTGCCCTGCCCTCCGTCATCTAATTTCAGGCACTGAGGGGGCAGACGAAACAGATGGTTGGCACAGGGCTGGATGATTCACTGCTTGAAATCATGGTGCAACATTGCTGAAATTGAGGGAGAAGGAGGTCTGACATTTGACAGAGCCGTGTGAAAATTGCCTGATCCAGGCAAAGTTCAGACTAATCACTTGACTGTTATTTTCCAGATGTGCTGATCATATGACTGTAATTGTAAAGATTGTATTGACAGTGCACCGTTTCCCAAACATGCTGCACTCATTCTTAACAAAATGATTCTCTCTTGGGATGCTCAGGTCAGGCTGCTGTGGGGAATTGTGTGTTGCCGTTTATTCATCCTTCAACTTCCTTTTTTTTTTTGAGTGGGTTCATTCATCTACTTTCCGATCACAGAAAGTTGTAGTTTTCCAGGTACACAGTCAGTGAAACTGAAGAATAAATTTGAGCACTTCCTTTCAGATAGGCTTCTTCATAAATTGGATTAAAGTGACAAGATTTAAACGTGAAAAATAAAGAAGGATCATAAATAAGTGAGGAAAATTGTCGGGCATCAGCTTTTCAGTGTGTATCTGATGAAAGCTGAATGGATTACTGTAGTCATAGAAATAGATGTTTATAAATATGGTAAGACCCTGGTGGAATTGGGGTAAATATAAGATCATGTGGATTCTCTGGATAATGTTTACTGTTAAAATTGTGGAAATATCCCTGGCATCAAAATCACCTTGATTCTTCATAAGTAGCTCCTTGCTGTTGTCCCCATTGGGTGTCCTCTTCAAAACAACTGCTTTGGACTGAGCCATGTTGAAGCAGAGTAGTAAATCTCCTGTAAAACCTTTTAATCAGTGCAGGGACAATGATCCTGAGCACTGTGGTGGAAATATCTGTAACCACAACAAAACCCAAACTCTTAACTGCATGAGTTGAAAAATGGCTTGGGGGATAGAAAGAAAAGAAAAAAAAGGATGAATTTTAGATGAGCAGTTAAATTTTGGGTGCTCCTGAGAAATTCCAAACCCTTGCTCAGCTGTGATGTAGTTTGAAATGTCTAAGCATTGAGCTTAGTGAAGTTGCTTTTAATTAGTCTTGCTAATTTTTAGGAATTTCAGGGAGAGCTTCCCAAATGTTCTCAGCCTTCTGCTGCTCCTATTGCTCTAAGCACGGCTGCGAATCTCTCTACTTACTTAGATGTCAAAGTGGTAACTGAAATATCCTTAAATGTCAATGCAGTTTCTGTTTAACACCCTTGAATATTAGGCCTTTGTTCACTTAAAACTGGTGCTGAAGGAGAGAAGAGGTGGAAGAACTTCCTTTGCAGTTTTCAGTTCTTAACCCCTTTGAGTTCTGTGGGTGAAAGTTGTAACCTTGGTTGTTATGGGTAAGAATGATAAAGAATGGACAAAACCCTACATCATCTCCTGTCTTTTTCCAGCTGATTCTATTGTCTCAGATAAAATTAACACCTGCAGAGCTTCAAACATAAAGTATGTGTTTCCAAGGGGTTCAGATGGTTCAAACTCCTTGAGAAGGAAAAGGTCTGAAAGCATAATGACCTGCAAAGTATGGAGCTAAGTGAAAATACATCATCTTGAAGAAAAGGTTGGGTGCAGATGTGGGCATCTCCAAACAGGGGAAAGTAGGAACATAGGGAAGACTCTAAATAATCCTTTGATAAAAGCCTTACGAGCTGATAACTCATAATAAGGATGATGGAGCTTTTTTTCTGCCCCTTTTCCTCTGGTAACAATATTAGTTAGGAAAAACTAATTAGGAGAAACCTAGAAGAATAGACAGAACCTGAGTGTGCAAATCCCTGCACATGCCAGACCTCATCAGAGGTCCCTAGTGCTTATAAAGATGTTTAACTTCTACTTTGGTGCTTGTGTGTGTAGACAGGAGTTCAACTCGGTGCTACCAGTTGAGAAACTGCTCGTCTTGGGGATTTATTGAAGAGTTATAGAAGTTACTGCTTTAATACTTCTTTACAAACTGAAAGCTTTGAGTTTATAAAGCTTTGTTTTTTCTTAGTTTGGTTTTCTTTGGGGTTTTTTTTGTTGTTGTTGATTGGTTGGTTTGGGGTTTTTTTTGGTCGCTTGTTTGTTTGGGTTCTTTTTAATCTACTTATGTAGTTGAGATTTTCTGGCAAACTGATTCAGTTCCAGACAGAGATACCTCATTGGTATAGGTGTTTAAAATCCTTCTCGAACAGTAAGATCTATTCAGTACAATAAATGGACCTGGGAAAGTGTTTCAGACCAACTAAGCCAGATACCTGCCTTTTGCCTTCTGAATTTCTTTGTGCACTGTATGAGCTGTGCTGACTCTTTCTGACCATGGTGAACTTGGATGGGAACAGGCAGACAGCAAAATATCAGTGCCATCAGCTGGAGCTGATATTTTTCTTCTGTGTCTCAATTGTGAGTGTTTTCTGTTCTCACTGGATTAAAAAAAAAAGGACCCTTGGTGACAGGGAGAATTAACTTCCATGGGGCCAGGAGTGTAAGGACCTGCTCCAGGACAGGGACCAACTTCAGCACCTTGTTAGAAATTTCTTCTTTTAATTTAAATCTTTTTGGCTCGAAAATGTCTTTGGAATGAAGGTAATTGAAGCTGTAGGGTTGTAATAACAACCGCCAAATTCTCATTATTTAGCGTAATTGATGGAAAAGGCTGAGAAGTAGAAAAGGAAAATATTGTCTTTCATGCATTTAAGTTCTATTTATGTGATTCTGGTCCAAAATCACCAAAATAACTCATGACACTTTATATATAAATGTGTGTGTGTATAACTTGGGTCATTTAAAAAAAAAAGTAAGTTTTGTAGTCTCCCAAAAAGGAGTCCTCTCAGAGTTTATGGAAAAGCTGCAGACACACTTTTGTCCTGTCCCACTCTGCTCAAACTTTAAAGGCCAGATAGGGTTTTACATGAAACACAACTTAATGATTTTTATCTCTCAGTGAATTCTGGGAACTTCTCCTATCTGATGCTACTGAATTTGATAAATACAGGGAGTTTTTTGTCTTCCCAGCCCTCGCCTTTTGGAATGGCATTTCGAACAAACACTGCTAATTTCACAGTTTCAGAAAAAAAAAAAAAACAACACAACAAAAACAGAGGAAAAGAAGGCAAATGGCAAGTTTGAGAGAAACTGATAAAACTTGGCTGGGCAACATTTAGCTGGGAATTTATGAAAGTCTGGTTTACTTTCTAGTAATAATCATAACTGCCTTATAATTTTTTAAGACTTTTTTCAGGATATTGCTAGTACTTTCACTTTTATGACTTGAAGAATAGATGTATTTATCATTATAGGCAAATATTAATATAAGTTTTGTTATTTTCAAGCCTTTGAACTTAAAGGAACTGTCAAGAAATTAATAACTACATTTGTGTTCATACAGAGAATTTTATTTTATTCTGAGATATATAACTATTTTAATACAAGTAGTCTTTTAATAGCACATTACGTAAGTTTCCATTCCTGAAAATGTGTATTATTTGAGAGATTATGGGAATGTATTGTTTATGGGAGTTGGCAAATATGGCTGAGGTTATTGATGATTAGAAACCTAGAGTTAGGTCTGAATTTCTTGATGATTTACAAGCAAGAATATTTTTAAAAGAATATCCAGGATTTGCAGGAAGTGTGCATTGCAACTGATCTGATTAACTACAAAATTGGGGTTGAACACCTCTTTGTCAAAGAGAAAAATAAATGCAGTATAATTTGGAGGATACTTTGTTTCAACAGAAGTTCTTCCTGCCTCTAGAAATCATCTATGTTGTGTTCCTTCTTCCAGAATTTGTACAATCACAACTATTTAGGAAAGACATGAAACTGTGGTTAAAGTGGAGGAAAGAGGGAGTGGAAGGGGACAATTAGATCACAATTTGATAGTGAAAGCAGTGAGTGTTCTGTTAGGCTCTTTATGGTACAACATTTTACATTTAGTGGCTTTTTTTGCAATTAATTTTGAGCAACTTTGCAAACTGGATCATTTGTTACCAAACTTGTTAGTGAGTTTTGGTATTCATTTGAAGATAAAATCAGCTTCAACACTCAGTAATATTTCAATATAGGAGAGATAATGAAGGAAGTTAAAACTATACCCTGGTTTTCTGAAAGGAAATCATAGAATCCCAGAATGGTTTGTGTTGGAAGGGACCTTAAAGCACATCTCATTCCAAACCCCTGCCACTGGCAGAGACACCTTCCATGAGACCAGGTTGCTCCAGAGCTGTTTTCCCATTTCATGAGCTATTCCTCAGTATTGTATGGGATAAGTGGGGTAACTTTGTTCTGGTTCAGGCTTTGGTGATTGTGCTGTGCAAAATGCCCGTGGAAGGACAGAATAGAATTGTGGAATATCCTGAGCTGGGAGGGACTCACAAGGGTCCTTGAGTCCAAATTCTGGCCCTGCTCAGACACCTCAGTGATCCCACTGTCTGAGAGTGTTGTCCAGACAGTCCTGGAGCTATGGCAGCCTTGGGAATGTACCCATTCCCTGAGGAGCCTGGCCAGTGTCCCACTACCCTCAGGGAAAAATCTTCTCCTGATACTCAACCTCACCCCTCCACCTAACACAGCTCTGTTCAAAGAACAGCAATACAGTAGGATGAAGTCACACTATTTATCTTTGGAGTTATGTATTCCTTCCTATTTTTAAGTACAGTTGGGAGCTGCTCATCCCATTCACTGCAGAAAAGCCGAGTTCAAAACTGGGCTGCAAAGTAGTAAAAAAAAGAAGTGCTAGAATTTCCACAGTGAGCCCAGAAATCTGTTTCACATCACTCAGCCAGGCAGGGCACTGTTGTGAGCAGTAAATGTGCTTTTTCCCCTGTGTGGGCAGTGAATCAGCAAATGCTCTGAGAGTTCAAGGGGAAGTGTCAGGTGCTGTTTCAACAGTTGGACTTTCACAAGCTCCAGGGTGGTGGTTCCTCATGAGGGGACCCACCTTGGAATTAGAGACACAGTGGCGATGTCAACACCTTATCTCTCCCCCTCTCTGAATTGGGAAACCAGTGCCTCCCAAAGATGTGCTGCCTGTTTTGGTTAATTGATGCCTGACCACAAACTACTTAATAAATAAGTTCTGTCTGGAAAATATTATTCCCTGAAATCATGTCTGAATTACCCAAAAGTCAAATTAAGTAATTGAGAAAGCATCTGCTGTGTGGAAGGATGTTTGTTTGTTTGTTCTGTGTTTTGTGGTGTTTTTTTGTTGTTTTTTTTCTTTTTTTTTGGTTAACCAGGACAATCACTGGAGCATCTGTCTGGGAGAAGATTTATTTGCAGAACCACAGCTCAAATCTCGAGACGAGGCAGCAGTACAAAGAAATGGCATGGCTTTCAAATGAAGGCTACAAATAGGTTTGCAACTTTCTTCTGTCTTTGGTAAATTACCCAAGTGAAGCCAAATCACATTCCTAAAGACAGTCCCCTGGCATCCTTCAATAAACAGATTTTGCCCTGTGTATAAAATGTTTAGCTCAGTGCTTTATGAAGTAAAGGTCATCTGAACAGAGATGTTGCAATAAAGGGCTGCCTGAAAGTGCTTCCACTGAGCGTGAATAGCAGCAATATTGCCTTGAAAACTCTGGGCTAATTGATTAAACTTCCAGCAAACTAATTTTAATTAGCCATACTAGCTTAACTTTCTTCTTCCTTTTTAAGATTCTAAAGGTTTGTTAATGGTGCATGTACAGCCCCAGTTATTTATTAGAAAACTTATTAAGGTATGGGAGAGAAATATGAATGTTATACAAACTTAGACTGTTTAACTGAATGTTTTCTGCTAAAATGCACCTGCTTTCAGCTTGAAGGTAAAATTAAAAATACTTTCTTCATTGCTTTTTTCATTGGTCCCTAACATTCATATATTTGCACCCTAAAATTACTCCTGACTCTGATACCTCTCTTGGAGCTCTTAGGAAACAATCACTGCACCTACCAAAGGTACATATTTTAGTCCCTCTTTACTTCCTATTTATGGCTGTAACAATTCAACCCAGTCCAGCCTGACCTTGATATACTTGATAACTTTTCATATCTTGTTGAAGAGTAAAACCTCTGGGTGTTTTGGATGTTTTTTGTTTATGCAACAGCCCTGATTTGAAGTCTGTAATCATAAAATGAAGTAAAGACAAACCTTTTGCCTCAGTACATACATAAAGGTGGATTTTAACTGTAAAATATTCATGCAATGGCTGTAAAGATGACATTTTTCTCCCCCTTTAATCCATCTATCTGTGAAGGTATTAGTGTTTGAGGCTTACATGGAAATGAGATCTAAATTTAGAATAAGAGCTCTACAGAAGGGAAGTGGTCTGAAGATACCACCACCGGTCTGCAGTTTTAGTGTAAGTGCAGTGTGGTTCTGTCACAGGGTTTAAAACCAGACCTTCAGTGTGGTCTGCTCCCACCTCTGACACTGAACTTGACAGTGAGCATAGAATCCTAGAATTGCCTGGTTTATTAAGGAACGTTAAAGATCATCTAGTTCCAACTGCACCACAAGCATATTGTCCTTCTTTTGGGTGTGTTTCTTCCCGTGATAGATTGGGGAAGTTGTACTTTGTGTCTTCAAGTCCAAAATGTTTTTATCTCCTGACAAAGCACGTGGCAGCAGCAGCAGCACACTGGGAGGTTTATGGTGACAGATCATGTTTTTGTTCTATCACCAGGCAAGGGGATGCATTTGAAAGGATGGTAGGATCTTGGCAGGAGCCATTGCTTTGTGCAGAGGTGTAAGGGATGACTTACGTGCTGCTCCTGCAGAAGGACAGTGGGTGAAGCACTGGGGTGCCAGGCACCAGCTCTGTGAGCACTTGTGGCTCTTCATTCTGTGTAGAGTGGAAACTCTGGGCTTCCTCTGGGGTATTCATACCTACCGACTGCTGTTGTATGAAAGGGAAAAGAGTGGGAGCAGATCCTGAGCAGCGCTGAGCACCCCATGTTGCCCTGAAGCCTCATCCCGGGACTGTGGTTGTCAGCTGTCCATCCCTTCTGCTGCTGAGGTCAAACCAGCCCATCATCTCTTCAGATTTAGCACACAAGGAATAGGTGACGAGAGTGTGACATCCCTGGGAGTGCTCCAGATGTGCTGTGTGGAGCGAGGACAGCCAGGGCCCCAGCTCTGCCAGGCGCCCGCGGATGGCTCCTGTTCGTTTGCTCCAGCCCTTCCATTGTGAAGGAGCTGTGTTAACGAGCTGCTCCTCACTCCGAATAGCTGCTCCTTGCTTGGAATAGCATCAGGGACCAGCCTGAGTTGGTGGTCACAGCCCTGCTGTCCCCTACCTGGGCAGGGCCCTGCTGAGGGGCAGCTCATGGCATCTGCATGGGCGCTCGGCCTGCGCGGCACCGCTGCCGGCAAGTTGTCACCAGGCTTCTGGCTCAGGTCCCCCAGAAATACATGCTGGAGACTGTGGAAACGCTTTAGGGGATCTGTTAGAAACAGCAGAAGAAGCAGCTTGTTCTGGGACTGTCGTTTAATCTGAATTTTAAGGTAGTTGAAAGAATGAAGAAGAGGGGTGAAGAGGGAGGGAAGCCTCAAACATGGTCTTGGCTCTGCTGTGGGTGGTGGGAATGTCACTGTGGGCACTGGAGATGTTCAAAAGCACTTTCAGAGTGGGACATGTGGACAAAATACCCTCAGTGCCTCTTCTCCCTGCTTTGATTTCAGGCATGTCCCCTAATGCTGCAGTGAGGGAACAGCCAACTTGTTTCATGAGAGCTGGACTGAGGAAATGTTTTGCTTTACAAGAATAGCCCCGTTTATTTAGGTGTTGCATATCTGGGGCAAAGGACACAACTGTCTTTAAATTAGACTCTGTAATAGGTGTTGATTTTGCAATGTGGACTTGAAGCTTCAGCATGTGAATGTTAAATTTATTACAGTACCCTCAGAGCTGGGGTCTCACTTGCCAAATAGGCTGATCCACTAATTCACTTCGCTTCGAGCTGCTCTCAGAACAAAACCAACTTTCGAACATTTTCCATTTGCAATTGTAATCAAAGGACAAGCAGTGATACAAGAAATGAAGCAATGTGGGTGAAGTAGAACAAAATCATTTAGTGGGCTACTGGAGTAACAATTTAAAATGTTTAAACATGCCAAAAGGAGGGAGGGGGAAGACCAGAATTCCACTTTCATGAACAATGTATCAGAAAACGAGTGAAAATATTGAGTGTTGGCTAGAAATCTAAGGTGAGGGTTTTCTATTTTATGTATTTAAGGATTTAATGCATTTGAAAACTTGGCAAGCAAGTTCCAGTGTTGGAAGCATGAACTGATACTGTACATGGTTCCTCAGTCCAAGGGAATATCTAGCTTGGATGGCACAGGGAATGAATGTTGTTTAAAACAGTGTTAATGAGGTTAAAGAGAACTGATCAGGGATCAATAAATGTTCTTGGGAAGACACACTAAGGTGGTGAAAAGATTTTATCACCTGATGGCTGGGTTAGAAATGGGTATTGTGATGAGGACTGGGTTTTTACAGGACTAGCGGAATTTGTGATCTCTCTTCAACCACACATTTAAAAAAAAAAAATTTTAATGAAGTCTACAAAATGTTCCCAAGCCAGCTTCTTTTTTCTGCCTTCTCCTTAGTTCTTTTTTCCCCCTGCAAATGTCATAGTAAACCCTCCAGCCTCTTCTCCAGGCTCAATTAGTGCTTTCAGTTCCTATTAGGTTTTGGGATCCATGTGACCCTTCCTGCAGGGTTCTGGGCCCTCCGCAGCCCTCGTGGCCAGTGCCTCCCCACCAGCAGAACTCTGCTCCTCCAGTCTCTCCCAGGCAAGCTGCCTTGAAGGCACGGACGGAATCTCCTCTTGCTCTTAATCAATGTTGATTAAAGTAAAGTAAGAACTGCTCATATGTTTGATTTGTAAACACACGACTGCTGCCTTCTGTCCTCCATCCTGTGGGTGCTGCAGGTGGCTGTCCCAGCAGACCTGCTCTGTGATGAATGAGATGTGGAAAGGAGGAGAGAAACAGTCACCACGTCTTTTCCTGGTCAATATTACTACTTTTTTTTTTTTTTTTTTTTCCCTATTGTTTTTATTGGTTTGGTCATTTGGGTTTTGTTTTTTTACCTGAGGACAAACTTTCTGAACTGTGGTGTAGTCACAAAAAATGAACTGATGAGGACAGAGGTAGAAAAAGGAAATGAAGCAGATACAAATCCTGTCACAGTGAGGCTGAGAAGTCATGCTCTGATTTTATATGGACTTTGGGATGGGCATTCATCACCAGATGTTTAAATTGAAGACCTTGGTGCGTTCACCTTGTTCCTTTCCATCTGTGGGAGGGCTTTGCATTTGTGTTTCATTAGCACAGAGAGTAAAACTTAATTGTGTGGCTTTTGTAAGGACAAGAAGATGACTTTCCTGAGTGATTTCTGGGTCTTTCCTGACTAATTAAAAGCTGCAGAAACCCATTTAGAAATGATGAATACTGGGTTTGCTCTCAAGGTTATTTTAAGTTTTGTTTACTGGCACAAGTTGCCGGAGGAGCTGTGGCTGCCCTGGGTGCCTGCAAGTGTCCAAGGCCAGGTTGGATGAGATTTGGAGCAACCTGGGATAGTGGAGGAGGCACGAAGTGGAATGGGATGGTTGGAGCAGTCCTTTCCAACCCAAACCATTCCATGATTCCATGATTGTGGATTGAAATTGGAGATCACAAAGTAGAAGAAGAGAAAAGTGGAAAAATAAAAAAGGTGTTGCCAAATTCTCCTTTTGTCCTCTGTGAACGTTTTCATGGGAATTCTAGTCCAAAATGTGGCAATAATTCCATATTGTTGCTGGAAACAATTAGATGAATGTTTTACTGCCCAGGAGCTCTTCTTACCTGTGTAGTGTTGCACATAAGCCCCCTTAAGCACTTTTTAACGAGGAGTTGGAGTTAATGGCCCTGAGCTGCACTTGGAGCCATCAGCCCTTCCCAGATGGTCATTAATCCTCAGATGCTCATTAAAGATAATATTTTGTAGCTTTTTAAAAAAATACTGTGCTGCTTTTCCTTTAGGACACTTGTTATTCTTCCAAGAAGGTGTCCACCATGGTAAAAATTGGGCTTTGCTGCACCTTTGTAGCCCCTCTGAGGATCAGGCTGGAGCTGAGGTTTACAGGACAGTTCTTAAAAAAACATGTATAC
Organism: Vireo altiloquus; assembly: GCA_013396875.1. Taxonomy (NCBI): domain Eukaryota; kingdom Metazoa; phylum Chordata; class Aves; order Passeriformes; family Vireonidae; genus Vireo; species Vireo altiloquus. The sequence continues at coordinate 208,655 of VZRF01005150.1, read as the reverse complement.
ATAATATTGCATACATAATAGATGGGAACGGTTCCAAAACAATCTATTGCATAATTACCTAATTAATACAATCTGTAATAATTAAAAATCCTTTGGAGAATTTGTAAAAACATTCTACTATGCATGTGTCATAGATAATTTTTAGACTCAGTGTCTCAGCTGTTTGCTTTTTATTTTATTTTTTTTTCTTTTTAATTTGGTCTTTCAAATTGCCAACAGTCTTATTGCTGCTTTGTGGCCCAGGCACTTAACAAATTTCATTTCTCAAATGGAAGGGACTGAATTTTCTCCCCAGAAGGCTTTTTCACAGGCAAGGGCAACATTCAGCACTAACTTTCCTTTTGCAGAGACAAACACAAAAGGCACGTTTAAATAAGTGTATTCCAAGGGCTTTTTCAACTGTTGGGGGGAGTTAATAAAGCAAAATAAAAATTTCAAAGTAACAAAAATTGCTTTGGGCTCGACTTTTAAATCAAGATAGAAAAATTGATTTTGCAGATGGATTATAACCCTACTCATCTCAAAATGGTCCCACAGTGCAATTGTATCAGCAGTGCTTATTTATATTTATATCCAGCAGATATTCTGGAGCATTGTATAAACCTCTGCTGCTGTAAGTATCGGTTACGTGGCCTGTGGTGATGCCTGTTTGTGTGTTTGAGATGCACAGGCACGACATGAGTCTGGCCCCAGAATTGCTTTTAACTTAGGTGCAAGTGTCCGAGGCTGGCTTGAGTGGAACTTAAAACAGCCTGGGGTAGTGGAAGGTGTCCCTTCCCGTGGCAGAGGGGTTGGAATGAGATTGGAATGAGATGGGCTTTAAGGTGCCTTCCCACCCAAACCATTCTGGGGTTCTGTTCAGCAGAGCAGCTCTGCCATCGAGCGCAGGAGCTCCACACATGTACCATTTCAACTTCAGTTCTCCTTTCTCTGCCTCTGAGACAGCATGGGAAAGCTTTTATTTCCCTTTCCATTTCCTTTTTTTGTTTTCAAAGAACCCAAACAGGCATCACAAGCAAAGGGGAATGATGAAATCTGCTCTGTCTTGGACAACCCCACTGACTGTGGCTGATGCAGTGCTACAAGCAGGAGCTTCTTTCTAATTTGGCTGTCTCTGTGATGCCTAAACTAAAATGGCTTTGATTATGTGTTAAATGTGGTTGAAAAGACTCTTGTATACCAACACTTTAATATCAGGAAATTCTTCCCTGTGAGGGTGGGTAGGCCCTGGCACAGGGTGCCCAGAGAAGCTGTGGCTGCCCCTGGATCCCTGAAGTGTCCAAGGCCAGGTTGGATGGGGCTTGGAGCAGCCTGGGATAGTGGGAGGTGTCCCTGCCCATGGCAGGGGTTGGAATGAGGTTGTCTTGAGGGTCCCTTCCTATCCAAACCATCCATGTGATTCTGTAATTATTTATAATTTGTGCATCCTGGGATCTGTAACCTTGATTTTACATTTACCAAATCACTGTGAGTTCAACAGTCAGACAGCAAACTCTGCAGAGCCACGATTTTTGCCATTAATACCCATTCTGACTCCTTATCAGGGAGAGAAATTTCCTTTGAATAGATGATTAAGCATAGTGGACAGCACTAAGTGTGTGGTCAATGCAGGAGGTGCTCAATGAATAATTATTAGAAAATAAAGGATTTTTGCTTTATCGAAGTGTGGGGTTGCATCTAATAGATTCTTAATTGTGAAATCCATTTTTCACCTCAAAAGAGCCACTGATAGTTTTGTCAGCTGCATTTGTTACTTGGCTTTGCAGGACCTGAAGTCTTTAGTACCTGAAATGAAAAGCTTTACTTTCCTATACTTGGGGGATTTGGAAGGCCAGCACAATAATTCACTTGCCAGGGAAAGCAGACTGGAGAATTTGGCCTTTTTAGGCTCGTTAGTGATCATTGCACACCAGCTGATGGAAAAAGTCCCAAAACAACAAAGCAAAGAGGGAGGGTTGCATCCAAACCCAGACTCTTGTGCATCACAGCAGGAAGAAGGCAGGGAATGATGCAGGCTGAGCTCGGTGTTGTGAGTGACACTGTTGTTGGCTTTATTTAGTGTTAGCAAAACTGTGGGGGAAAAAATGTAAAGGGGAGGTTTGGGGTTTATTTTTGTTTTCCTGAGGCTTTGCTTGGGTGCTGGCTGTGATGAGCACTGTGTGGGGTGCCCTTGGCTTGTCAGCTGAGCACATCATCACATTTCCTTTCAGGAGATCACCTGTAACTTGGAGATGCGACTTAATTCTATCTGAAACAGCCCAAATTATCTCTCCAAAGCAAGGCAGTGTTTTCCAGCCTCCCTGATAGAAGCGTGTGAACGTGTATTTTGTACTCAGAGCTGATAAACGAGGGTCAGGATTAGCCCAAACATGTGTTTTCAGTCCCCAAACCACAGGACTGGGGGTCACTGGCTGCTTTTTTCCTGCATGGGGACTGTGAGAAAATCCCTCTCACTCTGTGCCACTGTCAGTCTTTCCTTGACAAACTCTGCTCCAGCTTTTGGCAGCAGGGTTCAGGCAAGTCAGGGAGCTGTGTTCTCCCCAGATATGTTGTGTACCTTAAGACTTAATTTTGGCTGCAGATGTTAAGTAACTTCTTGATTTTTTTTCATAATTCAAGCGACTAAAATACTTTTTTTTTTTTAATCTCTGTTTTGCAATCACTGAATCATATGATCAGCCTAAGGATATACAATTTGCAAATGAAACCAGATTATTATTAGTCTTGGCTATTTCAGCATGGGCAGGAAAGGAGAAAAAAAAATTGTGTGTACATTTTTTAGACTAGTTGCAGTTTGTTGTACCAGCTTCTCAAACACACACTGGGGAAGGAACACGTGAAATAGTTTCTTGTGCTCAGGGTGGCTGGCATAAGTGACAGCTTGAAGTAACCTAAAATGCTACTCTTGGTCCACAAAATAAAATATTAAAACAAAACCCAAAGCATATTTTGGGTTTAGGTGAAAAGTAAGGCACATATTTCTATGATTTTGTAATTTTTTTTTTCTTCCCCCCTGGCAGGAGATTTCTTGAGAGAAATTGTGCCAGCAAATTAGCATTTCCAGTCCTTTAATATACATTCCTGGAGGTATTCTCTTCCAGTGAGAGCACTTCTGGGAATGACAGCAGCATGCTTGGTAGTGCTCCAGCTGTCTGGCAGTGAGGTGTGCTCAGCATCACTTGCCTTTCAGTGGTTCTTGGAGGACACCTGTGTCTTATTTGCTGTGTTACACCTTGGAAGTTTTGACTCTTCAAAAAGATAACATTTCTGCCAGGGGCTCCTGGGAGCCTGCCACGACTCGATTGCTAACCTGTAACTCCTCCTGAAGTCACCACTCAGGTGTCACAGATCACTTCCAGTAATTTTTCTTGATAGCCATAATATGGCCATGACTAATGTGATCCTCTCTCCACTCCTGGTTTTGTTTCCATCTGTCTTTGCAAACAGTTACACTAATTCAAAATGAGCTCTGGCTGTTCAGATCGTTTGTGGCCTGGTGTGTAAGAGGATGTAGCACATCATGTGAAGGGCTGCAGTATGTTTTGTGACATCATCGTGACATGATGTAAAACATCATGTGGCAGCTCTTACTGCACAGGTGTCATTGCACTTCGCATCAAAAGGCTGGAAATGTCTTTTGTCACTTTGCTAATTGCCTTGTCTTCCTGTCTGGGAACCTCTGTCACCTCCACCTTGGTGCCATGGAGAGGAAGGGATGTGGTGGTGCTTCTGCCCTCGTGCCCTGCCCCTCACCAGCTCAGGCTGCAGCTCATGGGAGGGACAATTCTGCTCCGATTCGTGGCACTGGCATGGCTGGTTCTGACTCTGCAGTGATTTTATAGTGATAGGGGATGGGAGAATTGGGATTGTCTGGCTTGGAGAAGAGAAGCTTTGGGGTGACCTAATTGAGGCCTTGCAGTACCTGAAGGGAGCTGACTAGAAAGATGGGGAGAGAATATTTATGAGGGTGTGGAGTGAATGGAAATGGGGGAATGGCTTAGACTAGGTTTAGAGTGGCTGCTAGGATGGAATTGTGCCCTGTGAGGTGGTGAGGCCCTGGCACAGGTTTCCCATAGGAGCTGTGGCTGCCCCTGAATCCCTGGAAGTCCCAGGCTGGGTTGGAGCAGCCTGGTCTCCCTGCCCACATGTCCTTAACAGGGGGTGGAACTTGGACACAATGATCAGCCTGTCCAGTGGGGAGGGAGAAATGTTTTTCTGGTCTCGAGGGGTGGCACAGCAGGACTTCATAGATCTTTCTGCTCCTGAAAACTGCTGGTGAAGTTGGTAAAGTCCTTCCAGCAAATCTGAGAAAATGAAACTGTGGATAGCAACACCTTGGCTTGCAAGGGAAGAAGGCATCTGAACTTTTAATTCATATTGAATGCTTGGGGTGTACTTTTTCTTTCTTTAAAGTTCAATGCCTGCTGCTGCTTAGAAATGTAGTTTTACTTTTTGCACAGAGTTTACTCTGCAAAATGCTTGGCAGGGCAGCAAGATTTTTCGTTTATACTCAGTCCTGGCATGTGTTGCTATCTCAAAGGCCTTTTACAACCTAAAGGATTCTATGATTTTATGTCCTGTTGTACTCAGGTGGGTCTGTAAGTGACTCAGTTCAGAGCTCTTCTGGCTTCCTCAAGTAAAATAGACACACAGAAAGCTGTGAAAGTGTTTTTCTCTGAAGCAACCATTGCATCAACCAAGGGAAGTCTATCTCTAATAGACAAAACCCCGCTCGTGCCCCTCCCCCAAGACCTATTCCTCAGTTTCTAACTTTGTGTAAAGTTGAAATACTCAACTTGGCCTGTTGTAGGCTTTGCAAGAATAAAAATCAGCATTCCTCATTATGATTTATTGCATCTGGAATAAAAATCTTTTCCCATCTAAGATCAGTTTGGGCTATCACAGACTCAAAGTGAAGCAAGTAGGGTGTTACATAGGATGAAATACAGCCCATAATTAACCAGTGCTGGCATTACATTATTACCGACAATTTACAATTACAGTGCATTTGCACAGTGCTTTATGCTGTGATTATCCCATGGAAATTTGTGATAACTATCAGTAAAGCTTACATTTAAACTTTTTTATTTTTTTTAAGCACGAGAACAAGATAAGCTATTGGAGAATTTTACAGGTGTTAGGAAAATTGGTTAAGGAATTATCATCGGTATTTTATGACTCATGTTGTTCCCCACCCTTTTCCTTTGCACAGGAGCACTTTGCTGGTACCTTTTGATAAGAATTTAGAGGTAATTAATAATCTGTGACTTGTTGCTCTTTTCCCTTTAACTCTAAAAATATGTACATTTAGAAATTTTTATTTATTTGGATTGTTTTGTACCTGGAACTTTATGAAAGTCACTGTGTTGGGATTGAAACCTCTGATTCAAACTTGAATCTTCTGGATAAATCTTGTGGTTTTGCTTAGTTTTCTTCTGAATCCTCCCAGATTATCTAAAAATATGAAAAACCTCCAAGGTGGTGTTCTTTCCCTTCCATACATGGAATGATGCAGCAAAAACTTGCAGAGAAAATGAAGTCATGAAACCTCAGACAAATGCAAGTAAAAATAAATGACCAAAAAAGAAGTGAGGTGTGAAGTAGGTAAATTTTTAGTAGCTCTGGAGTGCAGATCCCTGGTCCATTCGTTTCAGATGACATGATTCATATAGTTTTATTGCATGCAAAGTTTATTTTGCAAATTATGGATCCTTTGATGCCACTGCAATGGGTGCTTTAGGAATCCTGGAGATACTGGATGGATGCAAATAAACCAAGCAGTGAATAGCAATACCAGAAGAATACACTGAAGGGTTTTATGTTGGTCAGGGACTAAATTTTATCCTTTTTTTAGAGAGAGGTATTTATTACAAGGAAATCTTCCTGATAATTTTTTTCATGGTGTGCAATGGAGCATTATTTAATTAAATGCCATATAAGCTGGACAAGGAAAAGTTCAGTAGGGCAAGTGCACTTGGGATGCTTTTTGTAATTTGTTCCGTAACTATGAGTGAGGTGGCTGTGCTTGGTGTGGCAGGCTTCCCAAATGAGGAATCACTGCCTCTGGATGCACGAGGAAATATGATTTTCAGGCAATCGATAGGTCCAAAAAAACTGGACACAAATCATCATCAAGGCACCTCCTTCCTTAGATAAAGCAAGAAGGCTGAGAGGTTTTTCTTAAAAAGAAATGAGATGAGCCCACAGTAAGTGACGCAGTGTTGAGTTCTGGGGACATCAGGATTGCTTGGGGAAGGGAAGGAGGTGCTGAGAGGAGAATCCAGAATTCCTTTTACCAACAAAACCAGCCTAAAATGAAGATGGAGGTGGTAATTTATCCAAAGATTTCAGTAATACTTGTCCAGTTTTGTTTAATTCTGGCAGTGTCAATTTGGCCATTTAACCTCTGGTCTTTATGTTCAGTGAAGGATGTTAGCAATGACTTTTGTGGCAACATCAGTTAAACAGTCACCAATCTGTTGCCTCTCAAGAAAACCCCCAAAACCCTCAAAACATTAAACAAACCCAAAACAAAATCCCTTCCCATTACAAAAAATGAAAGCTCAATATGCTCACAAATGCTGTTGGAGTGGTTGGATGCTCATCTGAAAACATTGGTGAGAATGGTGGTCACTGAAATTTGTAGTGAAACTCAGAGAGTTTTATGGACAAATGAACTTCACAAACAAATTCAATACTAAAAATACGAATTTGTGTTTAAATTAGGAGCAGAGCAAAGGCTTTTCAGGGTTAAACAGGTCAGAGAGCCTCTGCTTGGGCAGTTTGATATCCAGGATACTACATGATAAAATTCCATGAGCTAAGTTTAATTTAAGACATAGTTCTCTGTGAAAATGAAATCTTTACTCGGAGCACTTAGGGGGAGGTATTTTTCATGCTTGTTCATTCATATGTGTCCCATTTCATTCTGCATAAATTTGCTGTGAGTTTGACCACAGCCATCAGGCAGAATGGAATCAGAGCACTGCTGATCACTTCAGTTGTCTGATCACTATGCCTTTGATGCCTTCGTTGAAAACTTCAGGGGTATTAACACCTCCTAGTATGGAAATGAGAGGGGAACTGATGGGGATAGAAATAGTGAGAAGGTCAGGGATATGTCAGACCAAGAGATCTGAAAATGAAATTCTGACAACCCTTAGGGCAACCATCCAGCTTAGAACTCTGTTCTTTAGGGAATTACTTAACAAAACCATTTTTCTTATTGAAATTTTAACTTCTTTTGCCTGATCAATTTACTGAAGCTCCATTTTACTCCTTCCACACACAGAGAAGTGTTGCATGCCCCATCAAGTCTTGCTTTCCCACTGATTGAACACCCCTCCATGTCTTTCTTGTGCCCTTACCATACCCCTTGAAGTTACCTAACATCTGTGGGACATTCCCACCCATCTCAGAAGATCCTGCCTGTGATACCCAGAAGAGAGTTTCATTCTTAAAAATCAAACCCTTGAAACCAAAGGTTTCATATCAACAAAGAGGGAAGTAATGCAGAGAACAATGCATGTCCTAGAAATTAGGGTTGTGGTTGTCAGCAGTTTCAGGCAGTGGCAGAAGTTTTGCTGAACCACCGAAAGGAACTAACACTCGCAAGAGGAAGATGAGGAGAAAAATGTATCCCAGTAATCAAATCTGATTGTAATGAGAACATTAAGAAGAATCTCTGAGTCAGTTAAGTGAGAAAATGTTGTCTTTTCTGGAAACTCTTTAGATGGGGAAATAACTGAAAGTGCTAATAGTGTGCTCAGATGTGGATAGTCTCCTGTCAAAAATTAACTGGGTTTGCTGAATATCCCAAAAGCAGCATACCTGTTGTTGCAACACAAATAAGTATTGCCCCTTGTCACAAATATATTTCTGTGTTCTGTAAGCCACTAGATCCATTCTATTTTGGATTTGGTTAGGCCCTAAAAAGAATTTTTTGAGCCTGAACTAAAAAAATTAAAACTAGAAGGTGGGCATAGCAGAATTTGAAGGAAAATTATAGACAGATCATCTGTTCAGTGAAGAAAACACCCTCCCTGGTGGTACACAGCATTTAATGAATAGTGGTGGAACTGGAATAAACCCGAGCAGAATAACTGTACACACAGTTTTTGCATGGCTGGAGGTATGGGAAAGGAACAAACGAAACCCTGGCGCCAGCCAGGACAGAAACTGAGCACTTAGTCCAGCACAGGACATTAGACAGTCCAATAAAACTCCATGGTTCACAGGGCTGAAGGCAGCTGCAATCTCTAATAACATGAGTACAGTCAAGGACCCTGCACCAGAGTTAATAAGCAGATCATTACAGACTCTGACCAAGGCAGTCTCCACACTGACCTAATCGAAATCCAGAATGAACATTATCCTAACGTGCATGATGAACCAATTAGCCCGGAGCTGGGTTGCTTCCACCTGCTCTAGTATCTCAATTTAGAATGGCAAATTAAAACCAAAAAGAGACGAGAGAGCATGTCAGAGGTTGTTTAACGTGGGAAGATGGCACAGACTTTAAGAAAGCTGGGTTCCTCTGAGGCTGCAGCTCCCTGGTGCCAGGCAGACCAGGTTTTTATGGATCTCTGTGCTCCCATTGAGATGGGATAGCCAGTCCCCAAAATAAAAGATGACTCATCGGGGTTTTTGCTGGCTCCAGGGATGTGAATTAACAACTGCGATGCCTGAAGCTTCTGCTCTGTGGATCTCTAATTTTTCCTCCTTCCTGAGGATATTTTCCATCTCCCTGCCCTTTCTCAGGAACTGTTGTGACCATCCAGGTCAGAAAAAAATTCACAAAAGGTTTGTCTGAGCTGGGGCACTGTGCATCAAGGGGACTCACAGGAGAAATGGGAGGCTGCCTGTGCCTCTGGATACCCTTTGGGCAGGGGCAGGATTTGAATCTCATCTCCTGGAACACCCACCTGTATGTTTCGTTCTTGTGCTCAGGTAGAAAAGAGGTTGTGAATTATCAGGAGAGCCAGGTTTGCTCTCCTGACTCATATTCCTGGCTACACTGGGGTGTGGTTTCAGTGAAAGCACTGTGACCTACTCTTGCTAATTCTCAGCAAGTCATTAACCAATGCATCCCATAAGGAGGGCAAGATGGAAAATGGAAAAATGTTGTGCATGAATTTACCATGCAAAGGAATTTATGAGCTGGCCTCTGCTACTTGTAAATGCACTTTGGTCCTTTCCTCTGTGTGAGGATCCACTCATGAGCGCCAGAGTTGTGTTTAACACAGGTTTGAGGAGTCCAGAGATGGGTGTTTGGCACAACCCCCATGTGCAGACAGATTTTTAAGGTCATGGCAGCTCAGTGCAGAAAGTAAATACACAGGAATGTGGCAGAAGTACACCCAAGCATAACACAGGTGATGCTTCATACTTTGTTTTAGGAAAATTGGTAGAAGGAAAAATAATCCACAGTCTAGAACTGGCCTGGAAAATGCAGCTACCACATGATATTTTCAGTACCAAAATTAGCTACAAAGTGGGATATTTATGGATGCATTGTTTTTCTACTGTTCAGTAAAGGGGAATTTCTTGCCTCTCTCTTAGTTATTTGTTGTTTTTCCTTTCAGGGTAACCACACCATTTGACTGTTCTGCACTCCAGGTTAGCAGGTTTTGTTTCTAATCTGCCATCTTTGTCTAGCTCTGGTTCAATATTCATTTGTTAAACCTTTTATTCAAACCCTAAAGGATTTTTGCCAAGTGCATGAATTCCTGCAGAACAGAATCCAGATTAACGTGTCCCAGCTCACCTCACGTGCAGAACAAAGTTGTTGTCACCTGTGGGTGTATGTGCTTGATGTTCAGGACCAGTGAATGATCTGCTGGTAGATTATTACATATATTTTATATTATACTGATTTTTGAAAAGCTCAGGTTTTTGTTGTTTGTAGCTTTTACAATCAACTGGGGAAAAGAAAGGGAGAAATGGCTGCAAAGAAAGATATTAATCCTCAAAATCTCATTCTTTGAATGTTCTGTAATCAAAGGGCAGACATTCCCTGCTCTGCAAAGTGCCCACACCAGTGGCCTCTTGCATCAGGCAGTGCTGCTGACTCTCGTGATTTACTGAGACTCTCGTGACTCTGCACGTTTGTTCCTTTGTGGTTTTGGAGGAGAATAAAGTCTGCAAGATTAAACAAGAAGAAGTGGGAGAATTAAAAGTCTGTGATGTATCACTTTGGAGGTCCCTGTGCTCTGCAGGGTGGTTTTGGGGTGGGCAGAGGATCCTGAGTGCTGGTGGCACTCCCAGCACTGAGCTCCATGTGGGGATGAACCCACGTGGCCACGTTTATTGGAAGTGTGACAAAGGACACGAGCACCAGGATGGCTGTAGAGGCTGACATGTGAAATAGGTGGTGAGGAACAGGGAGCACAAAGAAAGACTCCAGGCCCCCGAGTACACATACATATCCTAGAGTCCTGGCTTTAGCTGGGAAATGGGAAAGGTTTTAATTTAAAATTTGATTTAAGGGAGAGAGACTTTTTCATTAGCGTAGCAGTTACTCACTCAGTTGGGAGCTATTGGAAGAAATTAAAGTACATTTGGCAATCTATATGCTTCAAGCAGGAATGGGATCTATCTATCTATTTATCCACCTTTCTGCCTAATCACATAAATTCCGTGATATCCAGGGTTACATTTTCCCTTTTCTCAACGGCTGCAAAATCTGCCTGCCTTGAAACCCCACTGAAAGGAGAAAGTTATTATCAATGTCAACCACTCTCTTAAGTTTTTGTATTACTGTTTCTTTCTGCTGTTAACATAGGATGGGTTTTCTCTCAATCAGCTGAAAACCACACTGGAAAACATTTTCTTATTGGCTTTTTTTTTTCTTCCTTTTCAATGACATTTTTCAAGGGAAAGAAAAATGAAAGCAGGCAAAAATAAAGAAATGCAAGTCAAAAATCTAAGACAAAAACCAGAGGAGGGTGGTTTGGGGAAGTGTGTGTTGTGTTCATAGCCCTGTTTTAGTATGCAGATACCTCCTTTCTCATAGAGCTTAGCATAAAGTTTTGTAAGTTGTGGGGCTTTTTTTTTTCCTCTTTTGTCAAAAAAAATTATGAAAGTGTCGCTTTTCCTTTGCGGTTAATTCAGGAGAGATCCTCAATTCGAGCAGGGCACATTTTCATGCAAATACAGCAGCACAGTTTCCAGCCCCCTAATAGCTTCTTACAAATGATGTGCCATTACAACGAGGTTTATTTAAACAAATTTAATACATCTTTAATCAAGCTGGAGAGCATTTTCAAAGGTCACGCTCCAAATCAGGATCACTGTTCAGAGCTTATCAAAGTATTAGCTTAAGGGGGAGGGAGAATTATTTCTTGGACAAGTAATTTTAGGCAAATCTTTATTTACATTTTTATTCAGTTATTAAATTTTATTCCTTTCCCTCCTCCTCCTAGTCTCCATTTATGAACCTATAAGAAAGTCTGTAAATGGAGCCATAAGCATATCACAGCAGTTACTATTTCCAGGGGCTATTCCTTTGAATCGACTGGGCCCATAAAAGCAAGGATGAAGTCACTTTTTTTTTAAACACAAGCTCTATGTATCCGTTTCATACAAGAAGCTCTTGCCTCAGGATCTGAAATTAGGATAAATATATTAGATAGATTTTAAATTAACAAAACAAGTTGAAAACAAATTTTGAGCACAATGGGTATTTAAAGGTTCTTGCGTGTTCCTGCTGCAAGAGGATAATTGTTGATGTTAAGTCATTTAAACTAATGGGAGCTGCACTAATGGAGCCCAGGAATCCACCCCGTTTCACACCTCTGGTATCATTCACTGGATATTTATCTGTAAACAGGTCACAGAGGGTTTAACCAGTGCCTAACCAGCTGTCCCTGCACAGGGCTCTGGGTGTCTCTGGTGATGGCACCTCACTGTCTCTTCTTCCTCGTGCTCTCAGAGTTCACACTTGTGTGCACAAAACTCAATCCTTCGGCCTCTGCCTTGCAGGAGCAACTAAAAAGACACCAGGATTAAAGGGGGAGTGAGCCCTTGATGTGCACAGACAGAAACACCCCTGAGATTTTAATGCTCATTAGGCCGAGGAGCCTTCAACCTTTTCATTATGGGGAGGTGAGGCTGGACATCTGTGCAGGTCATGCAAACAGCTTGTGCAGCCTCTGTTAATTCTCTTTTTAGGGCCTGCCTTGCAGTGAGGATTTGGGATAGGGTTAAAAAGGAGCTGTGCTGAAGGACATACCCTGGCACTCCTGGAAAACTGGTTTTTGTAGGATTGAAGAACTGCCCTGTACCCAAACCTTCAAGAAACCTGTGCAATTAGTGCCTTTATCATCCACATGGCAAAGTAAATAAAGTGTACACACATCACCCAGTTTTCTCTGAATGTGAATATTATTTAATTTGAAATATTTCATATTCACAGAATAATTCAACCATCAAAACTATTTTTTTTTCCAACTTCCAAATGACACTTTCCCGTACTGGTTATGGATTTTTATTTATTTGTTTTTTAGTAATCATGATTTTTTTAGCAGTAGTTTTGGTATTTGATGTCCATGCTTTGCTGCTGGTGACATAAAAGACAGGATATTGTTTCCTTTCAATGCTCAGAAGGGTCTTTTAATAGGGAGGACTTGAAGAAACTTTGAACTTCTGAGCAAGTTTATAGAGCAACACCAGATTAGTAGAATTAGGAAGCATCAAAGCACATTTAAGTGCCTGAAAGGTCTCGACTTCTTTCTCTGTTGTCAGTGGGACTTTAGATTCAAATCCCTTGGTTTCTGAGACTCTTCATCCTTCTTTTTTCCACCTAGATAAAGCATCCTGTAAAGGAAAAAAGGCAACAAAAGAGGGATAATAAATGAAATAAAATAACTACGCTCAGACTTTATGTTGAGTTTTATCATATTCATGTGGCATGTTTGGTTTTTTGGGCATGAAGAGTTAATAAAGTTTGGTAAACCTTAAAATGGACTGAATATGCCAGAAAAAAAAAAACATTAAGGAGTAAAGGTTGAGGGGAAATAGCTGCAGAAGGCATAAATTTTGGGGCTCCGCGGGAAGAAGGGAGCACACAAGGACTTCTGACCATTGTAGGTAATCCCAAAATGTGGCTGATGGTCTGAAGGGTACATGAAATTCTCTTGGTTGTATTTGCAACAGCACTTATTCACTCTGATTATCAGTTGATAAAGGAACAGTCCAAAACTCCTGGACTTTTCCTTTTCCTTGGATTTGGGTTGGTGGTGACCCCTTTGTCTACAGGGACACTGAGATTGCACTTGAGAATTCACCAGGCACTTCAGCGATAGTTATCCCTACCAGCTCACCCACCTATTTCTTTCTCTTAATATTCAGGAATTTCAAAGAATTTCACTATTAACACTCTTCTGTGACTCTTTCTAAATTATGTGACTAGCATGTGGTTTGCTTTCATTGCATATTTGTGTTATGCTGGTTTTAGTTCCTTTTTTTTTTTTTTTTAAAAACATGGTTACATGTTTGTTATTTGGAAATTAGTTCTCAGGAATATTTTGTTTGAGCTCTTTTGGTTCCCAGCACACAGCAGGGAGGTGGCACTTGTGCTCAAAGCAAGGGTTTCATTCCCCTGGTTTGACAGGCAGTGGCTCTTCCCAGTCCATAGTTGGATGTATATATTAAAGTATTTTGACTGCAAATATTAATGCATATGAAGGCCTTGCCACCATGTGTAAAATATGAGGAGGATAAAGCATAAAGAAAGGTTGGAAGTGAATAAACTTTAATTCTAGTCTCATCCTTAAGAATCTACAGAAAAGAGGTAGTGATCAAACTCTAACTTGAACATATACTTGTGAAAATAAAATAAATAATAGCAAACAAACCCAAACTGATGTCAGCTTGCTCCAAGTTCCTCTTGGATTCAAACAATAAAAACGTGTTTGTTAAAAGCTGGAAATACTCAGTCTGAAGGTGCTTACTGGTGTGTTGTTTGCTGTTAAATTATGTTTTTGAAAACATAATTAGCAAGTTTGAAGTTGTATGGAATATTCTCTTCTGAAATTGTCTGAATTAAGTAGTGTATTGAGCTGATCTGAATCTGTTCTCAGATTATGTGTTCAAGAAACTGTGTCCACCTTGGGGTAGAGGGGGTTTTTTCAGAGCTCAGGATTTCAGGATGAGAAAGCTTCTTGCCCTTCCCATTTTCTTTTGTTCCTTCTAGTGATTAAAACTACCTAAATAAAACAGCTTTATTCAACTAAAGGTACCTGTCAACTGGTGAACTTTCTGTTCATCTCCAAATCTTTAAAGCTGCGAAAAAGCCTTTATCCATCGTGGATAATATTTTTCTGCTTTTTGCATCGTTGGTGTTGAAATGGTATGATTTGGGTTTGAAGAAAGGAAATCTAATGGCTGGAATGGCACTGTGGGCACTCCCTTGATGCGTACGAATCACATCTCCAGTGGGCGTAGCGGGCCCGACAACGTTGCTAAAATCCCCATCTTTTTTTATGCTATGTGACAAAATCTGATGCGAATTAACTAAGTCCCCTCTTGATCTTCTTTCACTTCTGTTGAATAAGTAGTGGGCTGAGCAGAAAAACAAACAACACAGGACTGTTGACACTGTAAACCCTAAGGGTTCCTTCCGAGAGAGACTTAGTTGGATCAGAGTAAATAGGTCAGCAGCTCTGCAAACGGCATCCAGGGCCTTCCAGGACTGCCTGACCCATCAGACAGTCAATAATTTTGGCCAGAGAGTGCCTTAATATGCTCTGGTAGAGCCAAGAAGACTCTTTCTCTGGAAATAACCACAATAGCAGAAATGTAATCACCCCATTCGTGCTCCGAGGGTTGTGTTCTGTCATGTACTGTGATAAATGCTGAACACGTTTGCAGTAATGCTGTCATTTATTCCTTGTAATAATCCGAGGAGGTGATGGGTATTATTAACTGAAAGCATTGAGTGTTGTAGTGGAGGATTTGTCTAACATCATCTAAAAAAAAAAGGTGTAAAAGGGGAAAAAAATGAAAAACAAAAAAAGTAAAGCCAGGCGTTCTGCACAATTGTGGTGTCAAATTTGCACAGCTGGAAATTTCGAAATTTAAAGAATGGAAATTAATTTGTCTGCCAAGCAAAGCACATGGCACACCACAAGGAATAAAATATATGTCTAACCAGAAAGAAAGCAACAGGAAAGGACAGTACTGGAATATATATATATATACATTTTGAATATATACATTTTGATTGATGTACCAAGCATGTGATATCCAAAAATAATGTTGACCTGGTAAAAACAAGCAAAACCACCTCTGTAATATGATATTGATCTTGTGACAACTTTTTTTGTATTATTAGTACCCTCATATATCTTTTTTTATGAAGTTCAAGTTTACAGACTGTTCTATAATGAAAATTTCAGGACTTTCACTTATTTTTCTTATACTTCATTGGGAAAAGAATGCAATTATTTTCCTCTTTCAGCGTCTACTTCCAGGAGATGGAGAGAGATGGGGATGTACAAGTGTGTTTGAGCATGTGAAAATAAGGAATATTTGGCATTATAAACCCAACCAAGCAAGCAAATGCTGTTTATCCATGGTTACAGTATTCAGGAATTGTACATATTCTTTGGATCTTTTGTCTGGAAGGGCAGAGAGTTGCTTTGGATGAACTCTGGATTTTTTATGGAGCAGGCTTGATGTCCTGATGTTGGGATACCCACAGTCACAACTCTGTAGAAACTGTTTCACAACTTGCAGGCTGCAATTCCTCTCTAATTTATAGCTTTGGATCCTGTTCTGAATTCCCACAGTACTTTATTGAGAAATGATGATGACGTTCACCATGCATATCTGAACAGCTGTCCTTCAAAAAAGAAAATTTTTGCTTTTTTTGACATCTCCTCCCCTTCCCAAAGGATAGAAACCAGTGTGGGTATCTGTTCACTGATAGTGATTATATAAAAGAATTGTTTTTTTATCTGATACATGTGATCCTGCAGGGCACTGCTAGTCCAAATGAAATGCAGTTTTTATTTCTGTAGCCTCACCATTGTTCTTGTGCCTTTTTCCCTTGGCCCAAGCCAAATTTTACAGTAAACTGGAGTGTCCGTGTTTTCTGTACCAGCACTAAGATCTAGCCTCCACACTTAACCTAAATTAAGTACTCAGTTTCTCTCTATATAGTTGCACTGTGATTTGGGGAGAAAATTCTGTTTTCCTTGAGTTTTTCCATATAGTTCTTTACCATTTTAAATCTCTGGGGAGATTTAAGTGTCAAAATTTAAAAGTGCCCAAAATATAAATTACTCAGTTTCTGAAGTTTGGTGGATTTTTTTTTTTTTTAAGAAAGCTAAGGCTTAGTTTTTCTTTTTTTTTTTTTTTTTTTTTTTTTTTTCCCTCTCCATGAATCTTGAGTTGCTGGGTGTTTTTTATTTTAATCCCTAGTTTGGGAATGATAGGCCAGTTGCCTGTCTAGTGATAAGTATTGCATTTTCAAGATTATGCCATGAATAATTATTTCTTAAGAGCCTTTATTTTTCCCCTTGCAAATCTCTCAGCATTATTTTCTTTCCCACTTACTCCTTTTAGAAGTGTATGCTTAACATGTGTTCAGTGCCACGCTGCCAGCAGGACAGTGTGGACCTTCTCCCATCCTTCAGCTGGAAATCATTTCCCTGCTGGGCTGGGACAAAGAGAGGCAGAGGAATGGAAAAACTCAGGTTGGAAGCAACCTGGTCTAGTGGAAGATGTCCATGGCAGGGAGTGGAATGAGTTGAGTTTAAGGTCCCTTTCAACCCAAATCATTCTGTAATTCTGTGAATAAATAAATCCAAACCGAGCTCTGTGTGCATTGCATCAGCAGTGATCACAAAAAAAGAGGTACTGACAAGTGCTTCAGTACTTGGTGTGTAGTCTGAAAGGAAATATTCCTGAATTTACAGGCCAAAAAGGCTGTAGCAGTGCCAGCCTGGATGGGAGGTGAGGAAGAAGTGGCTCCAAACCCCCTCAGGTTGCCAGGGTGGGAGCTGTAGACACAGAGAAAGCGGAGCCAGGAGAGGAGATAATCAGTTAATGTCCTCATCGCCTTCACGTCAGCACCAAAATGCTCTCAGTAGTGTGAATGTGCTCACGAGGAGTTGAGGATCCCACGCTGAGGCAGAGGATGTTAATAGGCACTAACAGGCCCACTCATAAACTCTGTGTTCAGGCATCAGTGAATAAGTGAGGGAAAATTTGTCCTGAAATGCCCACAAACTGGCTGGCTGAGCCTTCAGGAATGAGCTGAGAGAGGGAAAAACAGCCTTCGCTGTAACCAACCCTCCCACCTGAGGTTCCTGGAGTGTCTCAGGGACCCAGACAGGGATTGAGGAGACCTTGGAATGGCTGCTGGTGGAGTCAGAAGGTGACTTCCCAGCCCAGGGAGCGTGAGAGGGACCTCAGAGGCATGGAAACAAGAGAAGCTGCAGAGGGAAATGAGGTGATATGGAACAAGAGTAATCGTTTTGAAAAAAAAAACCTTCTCATTCACTCCTGTTTTTCCTGTGGGGAGATTAGAGAAGGCAGCCCAGGAGAGAGGAGTGACCTGTCTGCCCTTGCCCTCTGTCCGAGCTGGCATCCATGCTCCGTGACTCACTCCCTGCTCCTTCAGGGAAAGCATCCCTGTCCTCACTGTATGTGGAGAAACATCCCAGTTTCCCACATTTTAAATCAATCTCAGGTTTAAGTGAAGGTGCAGCCTTTAAAAGTTATTACAGCTCCACAGTTTCCCCTGATAAATTACATGAATAACATTTGAGACAATGCATTGTTAAATATTTATGTCTAGTACTATAGAACCAGAAAAAGCACAAGAACCCCTAGAAGAATAAATATATTTACCTAAATAAATTACTAAGACAAATATACTCCTATGTGCTCTGTACCAATAAACAGTAGGTATTCACTAAATTGTGGAATATAAATGGCTCATTTCCTCTAAATGTACACTGAAAGATCTATAACATGTTACACGTTTCCTGTGCTTTGCATATATATTTCAATATTCATCATGAAAAGGCTTGCTTATGTGTCAATATACATTACTTTGCATACATTAAGAAAATATTTTTTTAATTTTGCCATTACAGATGTGCTTTGCTGTGAGGGGGTGCTGGCGAAAGCAGAGGCTTTATTTCATGATTAACCCTTTGGTGGCTTGTCCTGTTTTATCAACGTGACATTTGCACAAAATGAATTGCTTGCTTAGACACAGCTAACTAAATAAAAGCAGGCCAGAGCTGATAGTATGAAAAATGGATTTTCATTACTGTTTCATTGATTCTTGTAAATAAGGGCCTGAGGCCTGCTCCAAAAAGGCTGCAAACAGTAATAATTTAATCTGAGGTGACATAGACCAAAATGTATGTGGACAAAAATCATCCTTGAATATTAAACAACAGCCTCAAGACAGAGAAAAGTGTTGCAGGCGAATTTAAATGTATGCAGATCGGTGGGTAACATATTTAAAAACAGAAATTAAAGATTCCTGTCATAAATCACATTTGCTGCCATGGATATGCCTTGTTATGCTGGCGTTTAAGGAAACCTGAAAGGTTAAGGCAGTTGGTGCATTAAATCGTACAAGGATAATTAATACTTTTCTTGTGGCTATTTATAAGAAATGGAAAATATAGTTAGATCAGCTGTGGCACTGCAGTAATTTGAGGGGGAAGAAACGAAAGTATGAGTCAATAGTTTTAACTGGACAAATGTCAAAAGCTTAATGAAGCAGTGTCCTAATTTGGAGGCCTTTTAAAAGTTACAGGCGAAAAAAAGAGACAAAATAGTTTGTTCTCCTGTTGCACATATGATTTGTTTTCCTTTCAAACATTTATAACCTGTTTAATAAAAATAATTGAGAATATTTTCTCTGACTGAAGTTTAAAAGAAAAAAAAATGGCATCTCTTCCTTGGAAGCAAAGCGTAAATCAGCTCTTGACTCCAGAATCGTGAACTTTGTTTTTTTCTTATACATCTTCTAATTAAAAAGATCGCTGTATTTTGCTATAAAATAGCCTGAAACTACATGTAAGAACATTATTTCACTTGTAGTAGTTTGACTTATTACAGTAGCACCTAATGCTCAGGATGGCTCATAGCAAGACTAATGTAGAAAATAATTTTCCCCTTCAACCTGCTGAAGCATTAATCCTTTCTTTTCTTTTTTTTAACTTGGGGTTACATTCAAACAAAACCTTCCAACTACTGTAATTCCCCAGAGGAAAATACTCCTTCATCACTCATTGAGCTCAGGTTTATGATCAGCCTATTATTTAAAATTCTTATTTTTCTTTTCTTTCATGAATAAAAACAATAAACTTTAGTGGTATCAAACATTATTAAAGGGTCTCAGAGCAACAAGACAGAAGGTTTATATGACCAAACTCTCTTAATATAAAGGAGTTGTATATTTTCAGATGTCACTGCCATTCATCTCTTCTCTCTTTCTCTCTCTCTGCCCCCCTTAAGCGAGGAATAAAGATCCTATTTAAAAAATCTCACCAGCATGTAATAACTTTTCACCTGTTTCATGAAAAGTTAAACATTTGGAATACAATTTGCCTGGCTGTTATTTTTATTCTGAATGAAAACAGGAAGTATTTCTTTCTTCAGAAGGGATTAAAAGAAAAGAAAGGTAAATGATCTAAGAAAATTATTTTCAATCTAAAGATGACTTGCTAGGGGGGAAAATATTTCTCAAACCTCATTGATTTTCTGATCTGTTTGGAGAACATTTAATATATCCTTGTACAAAAAAATTAGATTTTTGAAACTTTAGTCTGGTTTTGATTTGCAGATATTAATGAAAATTGCCATAGCTTCATGCAGATCTTTGGAAACAAAGATGAGTGATTTTTTTTTTTCACAGCTCTAGCTAGAACACGCTGTCTTTGGCAAGTTTCTGGTTGCAACAAACAAAATGTGATACTTTATAAGTTATAATATTCATCATTACCCTGGTGTGTCATTGGTATGTGGTGTCACACCCTGCTACTTTCTGGACAGTGTTTCCGATTTGATTATGACAAACCTTTCCTTAAAAACTGCACTTTAAAGAAAAAAAAAATTAAAAGAGATTTCACTAATCTAAAATAAAGAAAAATTTCTATTTCCCTTCAGAGGCTTGCTTTGCAAATAAAAGATGGGATGCGAAGTGCATTCAGCATGCTGACTTTCCAAGAATTAGCTGGAAAATAGTCCAAGTTCAAAGAAAAAAAAAATAGGTGTGAAATCAGAAAATTCAAAATCCCAAAAACTTGGCTTTATAAGGCTTCTGTTAAAACAGAGAGATGCAAAAGTATTTCTTTGTGGTATTCCTTAGATAACCATGTGGATTTAGTAAATGTGGTAGTTCTGATGATAGCAGTGTTTTGTTGTTTTGATATATGATATTTTCCTTCTGCGATGATGGAAATGTCTTAATATCAGAAGCT
>VZRF01005150.1:119092-188167 GCA_013396875.1 Vireo altiloquus | reverse complement strand
TAAAAAAAAAAGGCATAGTATAATGATCTGCTAAATAAAACCACTTATATTTAGTCACACCCTCCTAATTCATGAGCCGTATCTTCATAGCTGAACAATCTCCTGCACTATAAGAAATCAACAGTTGGTTCTGGAGGTCGGAGCCTTGCAGATATTTTATATATATATATATATATTCTTTTTTTAAATAAAAGAAAATTGCTTCACAGCCACTCTATCAATAAAAGCAGTCTAACTTTTTATCTTTGGTACAAAGCACACTTTCCATACAATAACTATAAACTGTGGGCAAAGTTCTTCTGACAGTGGTATGTTCAACAGAAGGAAAATGTCTTGAACATTATATTTTGATCTGGATAAACAGGCAAACTGCAAAGAAAGATGTAAGGCTCACGTTTGCAGAGCAAACAAATTTTTTTTTTCCCTTTTAAAGATTTTAAACTCGTAAACAAACAGCATAAAGTCACAGGATCCAAAAATCCTGTAAATCTCAGTCTAGAATTTTAAAAAGTGTTTTGAACCCAACTGTGTTTATCTTTATTTTGCCTAGACATCTGCCAGTACTTTTTAGGCTGCTCCTGCTTGTTAGGCCTGAGCAAATAACTTGTCATTATTAAGGTTTTCCTTGAATTTATACTACATTTTCTGTGTATGAAATATGTGAAGAAGATCATGACATTTTCAAATGTCTTTGTTAATGGAAGTTATTTATGAATTTTTCCATGGCATATTTTTCCCTGTGGGTGGTATTCACTCTTGTGCATGCACAAGGACTAAGCAGTACTTAGACCCCACTTAAATCTTCAAAATATGTCTTGGGCAGAGGATTGATTTTCATGCAGAGGGACTTGTATATTTGATCAGAGTGATATTCATTTTGCTATTTAAACAGATAGTTCCAGGAGATAAGTTGCGATGTAGCAGCGCTGGATGTGCCGTCCGGCAGCTCTGAAGGATGTAAATCAGGCTATTTCTATAAATAATGTACAGTTCTTAGAGGGAAAAACTTAAAAAAGTGTGGAGTGGCAATGTACTGTTGTTGTTCTCATGTTAACTCTCAGCAAACACAAAGCTCCCTGCGAGTTTTTATATTAAATAGCTCCACGTTCTCTTCCTCCTCCAAGCCCAAACTGCAGTTCTTCTCACTGTTTCATGGGTGGTTGTATTAGGAAGCCAATGCTGTAGTTATTTTTTTGGTTTAATATGAATGTTCCTTTTAATTGTGTGATTGGAAGATCTCCGGATTGTGACTCTCGGGCTCGGGAAATAACGAACCCAAATGGTGCTTTGAACCTCTTGTATGAGGAGAAAAAAAAAAAAGGGTTCTGTGAGTGGCATGGAGGGGCCCAGAGGACTGAAAAACAAAAGCCCCATGTGCCATAACCCTTTCCAAAGGCAGAAGTGATGGGAAGGAAGCACAGTGAGACAGGAGAACTGGGAACTCCCAACTTCCACATGGCAAATCCCCAAATCTCTCAGCAAGGGGACTGCAGTTGCTGGAGCCAGCGGGTTCGTTCAGGGGTGAAGGGGTAAAGGGATGCTCAGAGCACGAAAAATTCCTCTTGCCCATAAGACTTGAGGTCAGGCATGACTTTAGCCTCGCTTAGGCTAACTCAAGCCTCAGCTTTTTCATCCAAACACCAAGGCTTACACCTCTCCCTTTAATCCTTTTTGGCAGTTTTTTTCTCTTATGGGAGGCTTTTTTAATTGGTTTCTTCTTCCTCGGGCCAAATGTTGTGAGCTCTCTCTGCTCCCCTAAGCACGAGGGCTGTTGCTTCAATGTCCACTCCCATTAGATGACTCCCATTACCAGTTCCACCTCAAGCATGATTCATAAAGTTTAAAGCCAAAGGGAATGATTAGATCATCCAGTCTGACCTCCTGTATACCACAGGCCATTAAATTTCACCGAATTACCTCTGGATTGATCCCAATAAGTTTTGTTTTTCTGAAGAATATCTTGGAGAAGTCACCCAATCGTCACTTTGAGTGATCAGGGGCTGGATTGTCCATCTTTCCTCCTAGTGGAATATTTCTGTGGTGAATTACAGTTGATTGCAACAGAAGGGCCCAGAAAAGCATTAAAACAGTATTTCTCAACTTCCAGAGATTAATTAGCATCCTTTACCTAATCTGTGGATGATAATCTGTTATAGTTCATGTCCTGTTTCACAGAAGCTCCATGGAAGCAGGATATGTTGTACATAAAAGAATGGGTGGTTTTTTGGTCAGAAGCAACTCTTTTCCCCACAGTATTTCTACTTTTTCTCAAGAAATGCAGGAAGATGTCTGTTTTACTATTATGTCAGATGTATGAATGAGTGTATTATTTCACTTCTGTGTAAGGTGTGACTCCATGAAGATAAGCCCAGAGCTGATCAACAGCCTGTCTCCAGCAGTGGGCAAATGTAGCTTGTTATGGAAAAGTATAAGAACAGGCCAGGAAGAGAGAGACTCCCCTTGGCACTCCCTGACTGACCCTGGCAGGGAATCAGAAGTGACACGAGGCAGAGGTGACACAAGGCAGAGGTGACACGGCCATGGCCATACCATGATGTTCTGTCCACTCCACGCTTTCTGGTCATTGGACAGATGCTCTGGTAATTAACCCAATTTAAAACTCTCGTTTTCCCAGTGAGTTCCACAGCTTGGTTGTGCACTGTGTGTCTAGAGCACGCAGTGATTTGGTTAGGTTGCAGCTCAGTGCCTCTTGTCTGAGCATTGCAGACTTCTTGTTTTATTAGACGCGGTTGGGTTGGGTTTTTGATACCTCATTTCATCGCACACACTTTTGCACAACTTCATCCAACTTTTCTCAAGTGTTTCCAGTGCTGATCTACTTGCATCCCTTCTTTTTGAGAAGTGATAAGCTCTGATTATCCTGATTTCCCATCTTTATTCCATTTTGATGTCTGTTACGCATTTTTCAAAGGTGAGAGTGATGAGAAAAACTGACAGTCCAGATTTCAAGGTACAGGAGCACAGCAGATTTTTTAAAAATTATGAATTATCATGGGATTCCATAATGGTTTGGATTGGAAGGGATCTAAAGCTCAGCCCATTCCACCCCTGCCATGGGCAGGGACACCTTCCGCTATCCCAGGCTGCTCCAAGCCCCATCCAGCCTGGCCTTGGACACTTCCAGGGATCCAGGGGCAGCCACAGCTTCTCTGGGCACCCTGTGCCAGGGCCTGCCCACCCTCACAGGGAAGGATTTCTTCCTAAGGTCTCATCTAAACCTTCTCTCCATAATGTCTATGCCTCCTCTTATATTTCTTTTCTATTAATTCCTATCCCCCTTTTATGTTCAGAATGCGCCTTGAATGATCATTGTAATATCACCCACTTGCCCCCCATGAGTGATTTAGTGGCTCCAAAACTTCTGGTTTTAAGTCTGATGTTAACTAAATTCATCTTATCATGTAGAAGTAGTAGTTGTATATGTTATAAAATTGTTTCACACATGAAATAAAATAACTTAATTTGAACAAATTGCTATTATCTTGAGGGTGCCTTTGGCACTGCTGTGATCTGGTTGCTCACTAGTGTTTCAGTTAAGCAAACATTTTCCCTATCCTGGATTTCATCCAAAGAGGGCTGCAATAGATGACCAAAAAATTCTCTTAACTGTTACTCTTACAATTGCCATTGTGCTTGAAATGAAGCACTTCAGTACTGAACACACACACGCATTCCAAATAAAACCCCCAGAACAAAGCTAGAAAAGCATTTAATTCTCTTCTATAAATAGCCCAGTTAGCTCTGAAAAGCAGTAGAATACATTTGTTTTTACACAGGAAGAAGGAGCTCGTTACACGTTGGTCCCCACCCCTCTTTCTAGACCCGTGTGGAAATACATGTGTTAAATAACCCACCACTTCAGCTGTATACTCTATTTATATTTTATATAAAATAATAATCTGGGCCATGGTACTTTGAATGGTTCACAGAAGCACAAGAAGTCATTAACCTAATCCGCAACATAACATGATGTAAATCATATAAGATGTCATGCATTTTTAGAGGAAGTATTATTTTGAGTGAATACAGACACAGCTATTTGGCATGATTTCTTGAAGGGGATGGGAGTGTTGTGACCCAGAAAATGTGCTGCATTTATTGCTTTGACTCAGGATGTCATGAAGCTTCACATAAAAATGGAAGTTTCAAAACAACAACTTAAAAAAAAAAAAGAAAGTTAAATACCAGGAATGTCTTTGTCTGGCTCTAGATTTGGGCTGTGCTGAAGTGAGCATTCCAGCCTCTTGTACTCATGTCTTTACCAAGAGTCACTTCAAAGAAAACTTACAGAAACCAGAAAATTCTTCTTTATAGACGAGAAAAACTAAATTAATGGTA
This sequence comes from Vireo altiloquus, assembly GCA_013396875.1. Classification (NCBI taxonomy): domain Eukaryota; kingdom Metazoa; phylum Chordata; class Aves; order Passeriformes; family Vireonidae; genus Vireo; species Vireo altiloquus. The sequence continues at coordinate 183,808 of VZRF01005150.1, read as the reverse complement.
CTACTTCTAGTGCTTTAAAATTTATATTTTTTTTTTCTTAAGAATGAGAAAAGGAAAATCTGAGTAATTACTTAAAGGACACTGTATGTGACTCATTTTTTGTCATCACAGCTGTCTACACAAGGTCTTAAAAGTCTACCTACTCTTGTATGTGCTTGGGTAATAAAGATACAGCCCATACACAGCCTGATCCAGAGCTTGGTGAAATCATAGGGAGGCTTTGTAAATATTCCAGTACTCTTGGATGCAAGCTCTGCACTTAGTCCTGCAAGTCAGGATGTAGTAGGACCTTTCATAGGAGTAAATCACATAATATTTTTCATAGAAAGTGAAGTATGTGCAAAGGGAAGATGCTGCATGCTTGGAGTATTAGTTCAAAGAAATGGAGCAATCATCAACAAGTTCCTGGCTGTGTCCCATATGGAAGCAGGATACTTGCAACCTCAAAATGGTAAATTCCACTCATTAAATTCCCTTTAGAAAGAGTTATGAATCTCTGCTTTTGAGCTCATCTGGGAGCTCCACAAAAGCAACTTTAGAAGATCTTTATCTTCACTGGAAAAAGTTCTGATAGACTTCCATGAATTTTATCACAGGATAGCTTGGGCTGGAAGAGAACTTGAAGCTCATCCCATTCCACCCCTGCCCTGGGCAGGGACACCTCCCACTGTCCCAGGCTGCTCCAATCCCCATTGTCTAACCTGGCCTTGGGCACTGCCAGGGATCCAGGGGCAGCCACAGCTGCTCTGGGCACCCTGTGCCAGGGCCTCAATATCCTCATGTGGCTGTTCTTGTCCCTTCCTCTTATTCTGTAGCAGGAAATCAGTATTTTATGGTGATAGCATGAAGAAAACAGGCTCCTTGCTCCACGGTGATGGAAACCACATTCCCCAGAGTTCTCCTCAAGCCCACAGTAGGAGTTGCACTGGAAATACCTGAACCTGTAAATGCCATGTAGCTCTATACAACTGACCTGGGTTTCTTCCACTCTCCCTAAGGATTTTTTTTGATTTTTGCTTGGAGGAAGTTCTTATATTCCTGATGTTGCTGGCCTTGTGACAGCAAGAGAAAAGTCGCTGCCCTGTTACTCTCACCCAGGCTCAGGCAGGAGCAGCAGAGCTGTGGTTCCTGCATCAGTTTGCAGCCCACTTCTGCAGGCTTAAGTGGTTGATGTAGTTAGGGCTCTTACCCTAATGCGCCAGCACTCAGCTAAATGGAACCTATGATCTCCTTTGAGGTTCATCCATCATTATTCAGAACCTCTGCTTTGTGCTGTCATGCGGGCAAATGCTTTCATGTATTTATTCATCTCATTGTAAGAATTTCTGCAAGCATATGCAGACCACTAAGGCCAGCAGTGATTAAAGCCATGCAGTCTTGAGCAGATGTAGACACTTTAGTTCACCCTATTCATTCTGCTGAAAGAGTATAAATCAAGTATTTTCGGCACCAGGAAGAGAGCTCATCTGTTGCTGAAGATCACTGCTCTCCCCAAATATCTTTCTTAATTGTTGTCTTTTTGTAATACTTGCCTGTTTCGTGATTCCTTTTGTACAGAACAGAGCAGTGAAATGGATGCTAAACTTTCTCACATTCCCTGTGTTTGGGTGACTACAGCAAAATCCTGCTTTTAAGGAGGTAATGGGATGGAGCTATGAATCCTGGAAAAGGGAGGAAATTGTATCTGTTTGATAATTCGTTACCCTTCCAAAACAGCGGAGCTGTGGAGAGAGAATGTGAGAGGAAGCAGCATCCATGGAGAGAGAGAGGATTCAGCCAAAATAATTTTAATTTTAATAGGTGATAAAATCCAGGCTGAAACTGGCCTGTGACACACAGAGCCGCTATTTGCAGCAGCACACTTTTAACCACAGCCATAAAACATGTTTCTCGTCTAAGGAGCATTTCTCTACTTGGTTAATTTTTGTGAGCCTTTCATTTATACAGTAGGTCATCCTCCCAGACAAGCTTTCTGCTGGCCCCGGAGCTCCAAAGGAGCATTTGATTCTCTGCTTGGACCCTGTCCTCTACCTCTGTTCCTTGCCAGCCCAATTAGCCTTACACTGCATGGTTGTCAGTAGCCTAACTACCTTGGAGCCATCAGATTAAAGTTTCCCTTTCCCAACTACTCTATTCATCAGGAATCCAGCACAGCCAAGGTTTGTGTAACCTGCTATGCTGGACCCTCCCACTCAATTGATTTCTGATCCCTAATGAACCATAGGCTGATGGACAATTACTCATCTTGCTGAGACATGTGGGGACTGTTAAAGGCAGGGTACTCGGGAGCCTGTGAAACTCTGTGCTTTCTTATTTAACATTAGCTATAATTTCTGACACAGGAAGGATTATAACAGGATCTGTTAAACATCAACCAGACTATCTCGGTAATGGCTAAAATTGTTTTTTAAAAACTCTCAGTCCCTTCATTATTTACTTGCAGATAAACATGTAACAATGAATTTTAAGAATCTGGTGCATTTAGAAGAAAGTTACAAGCCCCTGAAATACCCCACGGTGGAATATGACATTAATAGCTCAAAGCAGCTCAGCACTGCTAATGTGGACTGTTCTGTGTTGGACTATAACTCAGATGGATACAATTAAAATAAGGGTATGATTATTGCTGTTACTGTACTGTGTTATGACTGCTCTGAAGTGCTTCAGCAACCTCAGTCAGTGCTTTTAAGCAGAGCTTTGCCACACCGAGTGCGTTAAATCTTAGCCCTGGTGTGTTGATGAGGATAACGATTGGAATATTAGAAAAATCATCTATTCCTAGACTTAAGCACGTTAATAATTAGACAGCTAAATTTGTTATCCCCGAGGTCATAAAACTCCTCTGGGAAATAAATTATTAAAATCTCTCGGTTTGTAAAGGGTAAGGTATGTGATCCATGCTGCTTTTGAAAGAAGTGGCTTCCAAAATGCCTGTCTGACTTTTGGCTCACTTGGCTTGTTCATCCTTTACAACCAGTGATGTCATTAGAAAATACACCACTCATACTGATGTCATTTCCAGTTTAAGGAATTGGCCTGTTAAAAAATTGACAGAATGGATGAACACATATATAATTACAGAAGTAGCTGTGTTGTAAACTGGTTAAAATAACAGTGGGGTATTTTAGCAGCACGCTTTTATGTCCACCATGTAAATATAAATATTTGCCCTCTTTATCTTTTGAAAAGGAGATCATATGACCTGATATACAGATAATTTCGGGTAACATTATTACTCATTTGTGTAAATAGTAGGGAAAAATGGGAGAGTGATTTTTCTTTCATTTTCTGGTTTCTGTCCTTTTTTATCTTCCAACTTTCTCTCTGTATTGTCTGCAATGGTTTGCTTCACAATCTCACTGAACTCCTTGAAATCCCTTATGCACTTTTTCTCATTTCCCTTTAAGAGCATTCCTGCAGACCCAAAGGAGTCCAATCCTTAAAACTGGGTGCTCTGTTCATATAAAGAGTGCCTGGTCTTTAAGATTGTGAATGTGTCTTCATCTGTGCTCTTAAAAAGCCATTATGGCTATTGCTATTTTTAATTATTTATAGGGGTCCCTATAGATGGATACTGTAGCATGTAAATAGCTAAGTTGATGACCCTTTCCCAGCAACACTGGTTTTAAACTAAAATATATAAACTAAAATATGAGATAATGAGAAAGCAGCAGCTCACGGAAGCAAAAAGGAACAGAAATGGGGAGAAACAAACCCAATACTTGGGGTTAGTATTAAACATGTCTTGGAAGTATGGAATCCCAGAATAGTTTGGGTGGGAAGGAACCTTAAAGTCCATCCCATTCCACTCCCTGCCATGGGCAGGGACACCTTCTGCTATCCCAGGCTGCTCCAAGCCCCAATGTCCAACCTGGCCTTGGAAACTTCCAGGGATCCAGGGGCAGCCACAGCTTCTCTGGGCACCCTGTGCCAGGGCCTCACCAGCCTCACAGCCAAGAATTTTTTCCTGATCTTTAACCTAATCTAACCCTTCCCTCTGTCAGTTTAAAGCCATTGCCCCCTGTTCTATCACTACATGAAAATAATTGGAAAATTTCATGAGTTTGTAAATACATATGAAAAAGCTTCTTATCATTTTAAGCACCTGTTCTTACCCATTTTCTTGGTTTCTTAAAATCCATCTTAAGACGAAGAGAGCCAAAACCTACTTCCTGTTGTTCCAGCCTTTTACTCTATAGTACACAGCCTTGTGTTTATTTTAAATCTAATTTCTCCATGGCAAATTCTTCTTATTCCATTTGTTTTTGTGTTGATAACCATCCTTTTGGGGATGATCCCTATCTTTGGTGCTGCATCCTCAGCATGGCTGCATCCTAGACTCCAGCATCTTTCTTTTGGGGTAAAAAGGCAAAGATCATGCCTTCTATTATTATCTTCTAGTCCATGTCTGAAGAGTAGCACTTACTCTTCGAAGTGAATTGATACTTTTACAGGTGTCAGAGTTGCTTTTCCTGAAGGAGAACACTTTGTTTTGTCTCATAGTCAAAAGAAACACTTCCCTTGTCCCTCACCGCTCCTCATCCATTTCTCATCCCCCTCTCAGACCACGCACATGAGTGTGCTGGCACAGCCCCAGATGTGGCCACATCTGGGCAAGAAGACAGCTGTGCTTAGGCTAAAACTAAAGTTGTATAAGGAATGGGCAAACTGGATTTCCCCAAAAAAAAGGCATGAGAAGACTGTGTCCAAAATGCAAATGAATTTTTTATTCATGTGGAAATTTTCTTTACCATTTATAAAGGGGAGTGTGTTTGGTTGTTTATTTTTCCATACTGGTCTTGCTGATTTTTAAGAAAAATAATGTTCTGCCTCTTGTCTGGGCTCTGAAATTGAAGTGCTTCAGTGGCAGGGCAGAAAGCAAGAGGAATGTTGCTTCCAGAAAATAGAAATTTCTGCTCGATGTTGTTGAGCTCAGACCTCAGAAGTTTAAAAATTGAATTTAAAAATAGGCTGCTGTTTGTATCAGCTTTTTAGATTTGTCACTGATTTGCCCCTTTTAAACACTCTATTTTATTTTATTGGGGCTGGTGGGTAAATGGCAATTACAGTTCTGGTAGTCACTGTGTACTCCCTAATATTCCCAGAAAATGGTGTTGTATCATGAGGAATAACTGGCGGATGTCCTGGATGACATGGTGTCTGGCTTTTGTGTATGACAGCTTCCATCCCGGAATCTCTGCCTGCATGGGGTTGAAATATGTGGTCAGCACTAACCCTCAGACTGGAATCAAGCTGTGCTACTTGAACTTCCTTGCTTCTTTTTGGTTGGAATCCTTCCTTTTTGGACAGTCCTGGAAACCGAAAGGCTTTAGCAACTATGGTGTCACAGGTGGAACATGCTTAGTTGTAACTTTAGGGGTTTTATAAGGTTTTTATTCTGGCTGGAGGTGTAGGGAGGTGACAGCAGGAAGCCTGCTTGTTTTTTCACCTGGCTCGGAGGAACTCTAAGTAAAGTCCAGGATTCTCATGGTAATCAGCACCAGATTCAAAGAAAATACTTTGGTTTCTAAAACAGCTCTTGTGAAGGTAACGCTGCCCTATGTCCCTAAGCCCCTCTCACCTACCATCAAAAACCTGATTACAAAGCCCAGAGCAGCCCTGTGGTGACACAGCCTGAATTCACGGGTTGTGTGAGACACAGAATGTCCTCCCAGGTGGTGAGCATTTTGCAGAGTAGTGTCATCGATTCTGATGCTCTCAAGCTCCCTGAGTTTCCCAAATGAACGTTCCAGCCTCGCTTTTTTTCCCTGAGCCCCCAGCCTGTAGGATGGAGGTGTTGGTGGTGGAAAGGAATGGAACTTGGCGTTGGAACTACCTGGCTGTGCTTTTGGGGCATCCCCGTTGCTGGGGAGCACAGGGATTTCTTCCCATGGGGGAAACTGGCTTGGCTGGGCCTTGCGTTTTTGGGGGTGAAGTGTAAAGGCTTCCCTTTTCCTCCTCAGCTGCACCCTGTGGCCTCCTATGCAGCCTCCAATTTAAAAAGGGAATTTCTTCCAGTTAAATCAAGCTTATAGATTAGCTCAAGTACAAAACGGACAAGCAGACATATTTTCTAAAAGCTATGTAACAAGAACCTTTCATTTATTTTTATTTCTTCCCTTTTCAAAGATGATATATATTCATTCTCAGTTCAGGTTGTGCTGCATGTGCTAAAAATAAAATCTGTGCCTAATACCCAAACTTGCAAACAAAAGGTAATCATCTCATAATTATTTGAAAGAGAATAACTTTTTTATACAACAGATATACTGAGAATTGAGGGAAAACTAATGTTTCACTAACCATCATTAAAAATTACTATAATTACAAATGCATTTTGGATCTGTTTTATAGGGTATGCTACTTTTTTTACTCCCATAAAAACAAGGAATGTAAATTTCTTTGAAAACTGACTTTCAAACCATCCTGGTGGGAGTTCACTACCGATGGTAAGTAGTGGGTGGAGAACTGAGTTAAAGGTCCCAGTCAGGGAGAACTTGAATTCAGGGATTGAATCTGCCCTGAAATGTGACTTTTGGAGGCACTGGATGGGAAGGTTCCAGGATCAGTAGAAGGCCAATAATGGTGCATTTCTCCTGTCTGGGGTGCAGTGAGGGTTTCAGTGATACCTGCACATTCCCTGGTAGAGATGGAAGCCCTGGAATACCTGAAGGAAAAAGGACACCTTTTCCTGGTTATTTACTGATTCAGTAGTGAAGAGTTCCACTGCACATTTCTAGATCAGCATAATTTTCCTCCTTCTCCCATCTGACACAGTCTCAACACTCACTCTCTCTCAGCTGTGTCTCCTTTCCTCTCTCGTTCCTCCACCATCTGCTCCACATGCTTTCCCATAAATTCCTGACTTGGACTCGGTTCCCCGGCTCTGAGCTTATCTGTCTCAGGGTTACACGCTGGAGCCATCAGAAAGGCATCCCAGAACTTTCTGTGTAAAATGAATAGCAATGGCAAAACCTCCAGAGGAGTTTGTGAGGTCTCTCTCAGGGTCAGAACGTAATTTCTTGTTTATTTTGAGGGGTTTTTGTGGTATGGGAGGACAAGAGAGGTGTCAGGAGTTAACAGAAGTTTACATGATTAATGTTCTCATGTTTTGAATGTTATTCCCAGAGTGGATTCAGATGGAGGAAATTAAAAATAACAATAAAAATATTGCCGAGTTCTTACTCCTATTACAGATAAAAATTATCTTTTTTTTTTTTTCCCCAGCCACTGCTTTCTCTTTCTTTTCAGGAAAAGTTCTGTTTCCTACAAAGAACTTACCACTACCCCATGCCCCAAAAAAACCCTAGACAAAACCCAAAACAAAAAGGGAGGGGTATTATACTAGAATACTTTGTTTTCTGAGCTTGACTATCTGTGTTTTAAAAGATAGAACTATCAAAGAAGAGGAGAAATAAGGAAATGCATTTCAAGCAAATATAAAGGTTAATTAATTTCTGTTATTAAGTTGGCAAAGAGGACCCACATGATGGTACTGTTAGGAATGGAGACAGTTTTCAGTACATTGTGCATCCTTGCTTTGGGAGATCTTGAAATCCAGGGAAGTGCAATTCCCAGCCTCTCTTGAAATCCAGAGAAGTAATTTCCCAGCATCTTCAAGCTCTGCCTTTAGTGGTGGTTGCTCTAGGAATTGATGATTTTTGTCATGAGGCAGAACTACCTCTGACTCAGCGAGTGTTGGAAGTGGTTGGGCTCTGCTGTGTCAGAGCAAGTTATGGAGAAAACCACCATTGTCTACAAGTGACTCTTTACTCCCAATACTGCGGGAAATTGAAAAAAACGTGTCTGATTTTAGTAAAAGCCAGTCACAGAATCTTAGAGTCATTTGGGTTGGAAGGAGCCTTTGAGACTGATCCCAACACCTCCCACGAGATCAGGTTGCTGCAAACCCCATCCAGCCTGGCCACAATATCTAACCTAGCTTATTGTAGCTCAGTATTTCTCTTTAGAAATGATGCATTGATTTTTTTTTGTCTTTGCAGAAGTGTTAAAGCAGTAAAAGCAGAATTAAGCATAATTAAGGCAGAAATAATTCGTACAACTCTGTACAGCCTTGACATCCCCAGTGTCCCTCGCTGCAGTGGGCTATTCCAGGCATTCTGGGCTATTCCAGGCATTCTGGTTCTTGTGTTGGAGCCATCCCAGTTGGAGCCAGTCCTCCTTGCCCAGGGACCTGGCTGAGCTCCTGCTGCAGCCCTGCCATCACATGGTCATCCTGCTGAATTTTAATCCTGTACTTGTCAGTGCTTAGGAAGCTGTAGGTTTCTAAATGGGAGCTCCTTAACCTGCTTTTGTACGTGGGTTTGTTGTGGGAATCCCAGGATGGGTCAGGATGGAAGGGACCACAGTGGATCACCTGGTGCCGCCTCCCTGCTCCAGGAGGATCATCCCAGAGCAATGGCACAGGAGTGTGTCCAGATGGTTCTGGAATGTTCCCAGTGAGGGAGACTCCACACCCTCTCTGGACAATCTGTTCAGGGCTTGGTCGCTGTGCAGGAAAGTTCTTCTCCTGTCCCAGGGGAGCTTCCTGGGATCAGTTCCTTGTTCAGGAACTTCTTGGGCCCTGCCCTGACCCTCCCTGCAGACAGGGATGGACAGGGACGAGGTCCTCTCTCATCTGGGGTTCCTCTCCAGACTGAACAGCCCCAGCTCCCTCAGCCTTTTCTCCTGCACTCAGAGACAGTGCTGGAGTTCAAATGCTCGCGCTGAGGGAAACCAAACTAATAAACAAGAGTTATATCAACATTATTTAACTTTTAAAATAATAATAGACTTGTTGATTTCTGAGATGGAAAAATCATTACGTGTGTGTACCTAAGAGTCAGTCAACTGAAGGAATAATCAAACTCTCCCTGAATAATCTTTATATCAAAAGCCTCACTCTGTCCTTATTTCAACTCCACAAACAATAGATGCACATCACAGCATGTCCAGAAGGTCATGAAACAGGCATGTTTTGCCCAGATAAAATTAGCTATCAGATACTGGAAAAAAATTATTCTGGAATTGATCTTTTGTGGCTTCTGTGAGCAAGAAACAAGGTTATATTAATTTTAGAACCATCTGAGCTTTGGGCACTGACTTTCATTGGCTAAGATGTTAATATTTTATGTGAGCCTAAAGCATGCCCAATTAAAGTGAGATCAGAAACGTCCACAAGTATATTCAAAGAAAAGCATTAGACTTTTAGACAGTGCCATAAATCCCTGTGCCAAAAAGCTACAGAGGGAGAACGTTAAGGGTCTGGCAAATAAAGAAATAAATAAAAGCTTGGAATGTCATTCCTGCAGCTCAGGCAAGTCCCATGGTGTGGAAGCAAGCCTCACCAGAAATCCTTTACAATAATTGCCACACGTGAACGCAGTGGGGCCAGAGATGGTTTTATGGGATGGGCAGCACTGGCTGTGCACAGCCACGGTGCCACAGGACAGGGCACAGCCCTGAAATGGGCATCAAAATGTGAGTGTCAGAGTAGTGAGGCTGTTCTCCAGCAGGGAATTACAGTCAGGGGACATCCTGAGCTGGGAGGGACCCTCAGGGATCATCCAAGTCCAGCTCCTGGCCCTGCCTGGACACCCCAGCAATGCCACCCTGTGCCTGAGAGCGTTGTCCAAATGCTCCTGGGGCTCTGGACTTCTCAGAACTTGGTCAGCCCCTGCCTCAGAGCTGGAGATAATCCGTGACTGTGATAATCATTCCCACTGACTGTGGAAATTGCAAGATGCTGACCATCTATCAGCTCTCCAAAACTAACATTCTTGCTGTTTCTAATCCCCCCCATATTCCTGCAAGCTCCTCTTTGATTTCTCGAGGTATACAAGAGTTAACCTGGGTGTGCTGCAAACTCACCAGCTGTGTTAATCTCTAAAGGGTTTTTGTGGGCCCCTGCACCACTGCTGAGCCTTTAAAGCAGCCCTTTGAAAGGCTCTGGAAAAGTCTGAGTTGGGTGGAAAAGGCTATTAAAACCATGGCCAGTTCTTGTAATTCCTGTTAATAAATTCCCTTACTGTCCCTGCTGCCCAACATCTTTCACCCAGTCTTTCACCTCCATCCCTACCTGGAGGTCTCACCTGGATCCATTTACCTTTGATGCCACTCCATACTCAGGTTTTATCTGATTTTGGGTCCCAGATGCCAACTTTATCCTAAAACCTGTTGTACCAATTTTCTCTGTTTTTTTTCTGAGCTAATTTAGGTCTGGCATTGCCCTGGAAAGCAGGGAAGCAAGACACAGATTTTACAAGTATTAAATACATTTTATCTAAAAAGTCTGCTGTTGTTGTCTGCATGTGCCTCTGCGTCTATGGATTAGTTTAAAAAATTGGAAACAATGTCTGGACTTTCTACAGAAAAGATCTTTTTATCTGTTCAACTAAAGAAATATATATTGTTTATGGTCCCTCATGCAGTTTTGTGAGCAACACAGATATTTAACAGGTTCCTGTCTGCATTCTGGTAGGCTAAATTTAATAATTCTGTGATAAAAGCAGGCTCTGGGCCCAGGGGCTGATCTGGATTTCAGGTGTTTGTTCTCCCATGCTAGGGCAGCACTGCTCCCTCATCCCCCTGAGCCTTGCTCCAGACATCACTGCTGCTCTTCACACTGCTCCACTGCAGACCAAACTCCTAAATCATCAAATTCTTATGGAAAATTTGGGGTCTTCAGTGTGGAATAAATACACAGGGGTCTCAATTTTCAGTTCTGTGTGACTTAAGTGCATAAAAAAGTTGTAATTTGGAGGGGTTTTTTTGTTATTAGGTGGGTCTTGTTTGTTTTTTTTTTACTCACTGTTTTGTTATTTTTTTGTTTCATTAATTTTCTTTTGTGAACATCCACTCTTGGGATGAAAACCCCTGGCCACCAAGTGTCCACACACAGCAAACTCCTGTGGATTGATCAGGGACAGTTGAACCACTTTAGATTGAATAAGATCCAGAACTGGTTTGTTTTTTTTTTTCTTTTTTTTCTTTATTTCCTTTTTCTGCATTCCTCAAACCAAACATAAACTTTTCTGAGGTTTATGAAAGTTTTGAAAACTTTGTGTGTTTGTTTTACACATTTTCACATGCCTTTGTGCTTCCTGGTTGCTCTCTGGGTCTGTAAGGAGAAAAAATAGCAAATCAAGAAATGCCTGGTATTTGTTGGTAACTCCCATGGGAATTTTTTCCCTTCAAGTATTCAGCCCTTTTATCCTTCTATTCTGTATCCATGGTCAGCTCAGCATCATGGAGTTGGTGATTATTGTTAGATGAAGCTTGAATACTTGCACTTGGATACATATTGGCTCATTATAAGGCTTACATGAATTATTGTGGAGTTATGGAATCTCTTAAGCCTCTTGAAAGGAAAAGTTGTGCTTGTGTAAAATTGTATTTACTTGTGTTACAGCAAAAAACCACTGTTTCCTAATTAACAAAAAGTCTTGGAAGCAGATTTACTGAAATTTTCTTGACACAACCCCCTAAATCTGAGGGTTTTTGTAGTCACAGACCTTGAGTGAGCTTGTTTAACTTTAGAGGTGCAAAGAAACTTTTGAGAGTGTTTTGTCCAGACTCTGAAAATTCTTAGCTACATATGAAAACTGTAAGGATCGTTTCCACTTTTTTTTTTTTCTTGATTTTGGCTTTGTTAGACTCTGAAAGGAGGAAAAGGTGGGAAGGTGTCCATCCACCTCTCTGCTTTGCACTGAGCCAAACCCGACATTCACTGGGAGAGTGAATATATTTTATGTATTTTATGCAGCCAAACAAACAAACTCAGTTACTAACAACCTGAGTCAATTCTGAGTAATTGATTTAGGGCTGAAAGGCTTGTGTCCTATTACCAATCCCTTGAGCTATGCAGTCCCTAGGGAGGAAAATTATTGTGTTTTTCCATCCCCTGTCTGCTCACATGAGCAGACAAAGCAGGGCAGAGGAGTGATGTGACACGCACGTCTGTTTTCGTGTGTCAAAGCAAAGCTGTGAGGTCCAGTTTCAGTCTGTTTTTAGCTCTAACCATGTCTCAGGGCCTTCAATAAATAAGAAGTGCAATTTGCAATTTTTCAGAGTACAAAAAAGTCTGAGTAGGTCCCTTCGCTCTTCGGGTGCTGGAATTTTCTCTACATTTTTGTTGTTTTGCTCATCTGCAGCATTCTTGAGTCTCAAATAAGGTCAAATCTTGGCCTGAATTCCTCTCCACATCCAGACCAAGGGTCTGTGCTTTGCCTGGCTGGTTTAGCACATGGACTTGCCTTTCCTCAAGGACTTCAGGACTCATCAGGTGCAGGATCTTACCTTTCCCAGGCACGGGAGGAACACAGTGGGTCTGTCCTGATGTGTTCATAACCAAAGGAAAAGATTCAGAGCAAACATAGGAAAACACCCATTTCTTGTCTCCTTGCAAATGTCTATCATGGTTAAAAACAACCACTTCAGCTTCTTTGGTCTCATAGGTTATAATTTCCTGTTATCAGGGTAAGGATGTTTTAAACAGCTTTTTGCAGATGATTAGGTATTTGCTGATCATTCAGGACAATTTACAAAGATAAATATATGTTAAATGGGTTTCTTGTTAAAACCAATGTACAAGTAACCCCTCGAGGCCAGACAGTAATTACTCCTAATAACAAATTAAAGCATTACCTACTTCTTTTCCGTTTTTCATTTTGAAGAGGAAATTACCTTACAGCACTGAATGGATTCAAAACTACAGGTTCATACTTTTTTTGATAAGGCCACTAAAAATAAGAAAGTAAAAAATTGAAGGGGGTAAAATTCTTAGGGTAAAGGACGGTCTCGACCACATTTATTTTTGCAGTGATTCTGTGCAGATTTTTAGGACCCCATCATGGTCTGGGTCTGTTCACTCTCAAAACACAACTGGTGCTGTGGTTCCATCCAGGGCTGGTCTGGGGGTCATTGCTCACAGCATCCACCACTGCCCCATCCACCACCCAGACCCTGGGGAAACCTCTTCAAAAGCTCTTTGCTTGTCCAAATCAAAACGTGGAATTGGCTGGAAATGGCTCAGCCATTGGGTGTTAATAGCCCCCAAAATATTTACTGTGTGGTGCTGTCACATCCTGGTTGTATTACTTGTGGTTCAACCCCCCCCTTAAATTTACCAAATAGATTCAGATTGTGAAAATTGTGAGTATAAAAGGAATGTTCTGTGTTAATAAATTATTGCAGAAGATTTCAGGGAACCTCTCCAAGGTTCTTTGTCCATGGTTTAGTTGTTGACCTGTGAGTTTGTGGGGTGCAGGGATGGCAGGTGCTGTGCTCCTCTCCATCGGTCAGTGAACTGTCTGTGAGAAGGGGCTTCCCAAATCTTCAGAGTTTTAATAGAATAAATACCTGAGGCTCAGAGGCTCTCCCAGCTTTCCTATTGTTATAATTTATGCTGAAATTGAGGGCAGTGCGCTCCTCCTGGTGAATCAGAGCACTGTGTTGGATACACTTCCCAAGTCAAGCCGACTTTGGCTCATCTCCTTCATTTATGTATAACAACTACTTCAGATGTTTTTGAAGACTCTATAGAATTTGTTATGAGTAAGACTTTTTTTTTTTTTCATGAGTTTCTGACTTTTCACTTAAAAAGCATTTTCTATCTGGGTCTTGCCATCTGTTTGCAGAGCTGTCTCGCTAGACACACTTTAAGCAATTCCCCGTGGCTCCTGAACCCAATTGCATCTTTCCAGCTCTGTCAGAACCTGTCCCAAAGGTTGGGTAAAACTTAAGTGTACCTGGAGATCTTGGGTAAGTAATTCAACCCCATGCACTCACTAAGGTGCTGGGCGTGGTAAGAGGCTTGGCTTGGAATGGAATACACGAACATTGTTAAATTCAGTTTTTCAACTATGGAATTTCTTAAATAGTTGTTTCCCCTCCTCCTTAGCTGAAGTTTTATCAGGACAGAGGTCTTCCTAAAAGTTTGGACACTTGGTTCTCATGGTCTCCACGTGGATGCAGCACAGAAGGTATCTGGCAATGAAATAAATGGTCATCCCTTGCAAGTTTTATTTGGTGACCGCAGAGTACTGGTGATACTTTTGTTTGCATAGTGCAACATGCTATCTCACAGGAAAAATACTGTATAACAACTCTCCATCATCCACTTTTTAATACTGTATCTTATTTCCAAGTGTGGAACTGAAGAAAATGGTTAAAAAGTTTGCCACAGAGTAGGAAATTCAGGTTTCCATCTCATAAAGGCTTGATTTACAGCTGCAAGATCCTCAGAACTAATTTGTCCCTCTCTGAAGTATTAATGTTTTTAAAGGATGTTTGAGAAAGCACTTAGAAATATGTCCGTGTATCTGGTCAGTTCTTCCCAGGAAAACTGGGAATTAACCTGCATTAATGAATTACAGTGTTGTGATCAAAAAGTCCAGATGAATCTGTGTCACACGTAACACAATTAGTTATTTTCTCAGTTTGTCTTCAAATGTACCATTTTGTTTGGGAATATTGCAGATATATGTCACTCATTATTGATAGATTTGTCTGACTTCCTGTCAAATCTATGTACATTGACAAAAATCTATTTTGTTGTTTTTGTCACAGAAATCTATATTGGCATTTTTCCCCATGGAGATTTGGCTAGTCATTGTCAGCATGAGGTGCCAGCTAGAGCTTTTACTGTTTTTATTGTGCCAGCTGCTTTCTTGGCTTCAAATCTTTTGGTTCAGATTGTAAATGGGGGCGAGACATCCGTATCTAGCCAGCGTGCTCGATGGAATATGACAGGGACTTGATTTTTCATTTCTTGCTGCCTTTCTTAGTATTAGTAGAAGATGACAAGGATGGCTTTATCTTCTGACCAGCAGAGACGGTGGAGGAATGGAGCCTGCATGTACAGGGGCCGTGGGAAATGTTAAAATACAAATTTAAAGCTGCTCATCCCTACTGTGGGTTTCTTGGTTGTTTGGTTCTCTTTTTTTATTCTTGCCAGAATCTCTGAAGACATCTTGGGAGTTCAGAAAAAAAATAATTTCTAAGCCTTTTGGCTAATGTTAAATCAGGATCGTTGCATTATTTTCGTAATTGTTTTGGCCTAAATTGTTATAACTGAGCACACGCCCTCTGAGAAATCAGGTCTTTTTGAGGTGTTTTTAGTTTCTTTAGAGGCATCCAGGATCACCAGCAAGCTTGACAGGGTAGGATTTAGCTAATAAATAGTTCACACTTTAAGCCAAATTTGGGTGCTTTTTTTAAGCATTGGCAACTTCTGCAATCTTAGCACAAATCTTGTGATATTTGCTATTGTCCCAAAAGCCCTAGTGGCCAGAGTAAGGTTGTTAATCTGAACATGTAGTCCTTTGCAAAGTATTTTTCCAGCCCATGTGTTTACCAAGAAAAAGCTCAAAATCACGAACCCTGTTAGAGCCGAACAATGAAACCCAACGCAATTCTCGCCTCTTGACCGCCTGGGTTTGAAAGCCACTCTGACTCTCTGGATCCTGGTCCATGATGTTTAAACGCTGAGAGCTGGTCCCCCGTTGGCTTGGAGCTGCTCTCAGCCTCGGGACATCCATCCCAGCCGAAGGCCAGGGCTGTGTGGAGTATCCCAAAGCCTCAGGAGGGCAGGACGCCGAGGGTGAGGTCCCTGTTGTCCCCACGTGTCCCTGCTGTGGTGCGGCTGGAGGCTGCAGGAAGCCTAACCCTCATCTCCCCAAGCCTCAGAGCGGCTGCAGGATGTGGAAACCCCACCAAGCTCATTTCAGTTCTGCTTCCAGGTGTGCCACGGTCCATGGAGCCGCACCAGCGAGGATTTGGGCTCAGGCCAGCTGCCTGGGGAGACCCCCAGGGTCCCCAGCAGGCTGGAGCCACTGCTGCCACAGCTCCTCTGCTGCTGGTACCCAAGGTAGCTTGATTAAACTTGGATGTGGAGCCACATGCTGTAATCATTCCCTCAATGACTGCAAATTTGGCCTTGTTGATCTTTTAAATCCTTGCATTTTCAGTGTGCCAGTTTGCTGTAAATCACAGACATTCTCCATTTTCTTTATTTGATTCCAGAAAACTGTCTCTGTGCTGAAAACAAGTCTTTGAAAAATGCTCGTGTATCCTGCTGTCCTCTTCTACTTGGGGTGATTGCATAATTAACCTGGCCAAGTATCAACCATACAAGAGTTGAATGCATCCCAAGTTCAGTTGGGGAGGTTTTTACCATAAGAATGTGCCTGTCCTGAGACTAAAACACAGGTTAGATTTCCAAGTTTCTGAATATTGCTCAATGAAGGAAGAATATGTTGCCCATGAGAGGGAAAAGAAAAAAAAAATCAAATGGTGGTGTAATCTATAATCAAAAGCCCTAATGGGCACAAAGCATTTTAGAACAAAGGTTTGCTGAATCTGCAAGGATAATAAAAGTGTTAAAGTCTGAACAGAGAAACGTTCTTATTTACTAATGTATAAGAAGGTTACTAAAGCACAGATAAAAAGCTCATAGGGCAGACAAAGCTCTCTGAATCCTTTTTCTTTTCCTGCAGTCAGATATGAACATATGATACATGAATATTTATCAGAACAGCAGATAACTAGTAACTACAGTTGGATTTAAACTCAGCAAACCATGGCTTGCAGTTTGTGCTCACAGGGGCTTCGTGCAAGTGTATTTTATTCCTTTTTCCTTTTTTTTTCTTTTTTTTTCTGCACTGTTTTTGTACTCTGTATATGCAGTCTTGTCTCCCCTAAGCTGTCTTTTGATTCTAACTGAATGAACCTAAAAATACAGCAAAGATCTTCAATACAAAACCTCCAGTGCATATCAACTAAAGGCTGACAAGCTTCTCTACGCTTGGGCTTGACAAGACTGACTTTCAAGCTGTACGTAGTCAAATCCAGAAATCTCCAGATTTAGACCCAGCTTCCTCGTAACTCTCTTCAGGTTATGTTGAAACATTTATGAACCTCCCGGAGCCTCGTCTTGCCTGAGTTTTGTAACAGTGTCTGCAAGCTGGTGATGCAATGGCAGTTTCACACTGGTGCAGTTGCAACTCGGATCATCTGCTACCCCGCAGTTCTGAACAGCAGAAAATTGGAGGTTCTGCAGAGAAAAGGGGGAAGCTGCTTCATTCCCATCCCTATCCACAGGTAGAGTGATGGATGGTAATTACAGGAAGGCAGCTGTGCACTCGCTCTCTGCTCGAGTGCTTTTGTGTGCGGTGTGTGCACCAGCATCATGGGCTGGCTCTGAAAAAGATGCCTCCGGAGCAGAGAGATGGGAGCATTGAGGGTGTTGGATTCAGAAAACATCCTTGGCAGTGAGAGCAGTGAGTTGGGAACCATTTCAATTGGGAATGACCATGCGCTGACCAAATTTTGCCAAGCTCAGACCCATTTGAACCCTAAAAGCTACAAATTCAAGGAAAGGAGACTGGGTTTGACTTGATGGTCGTAAAATCATAGAATGTTTTGGGTTGGAAAGAACCTTAAAGCCTATCTCGTTCCACCCCCTGCCATGGACAGGGACACCTTCCACTATTCCAGGCTGCTCCAAGCCCTGTCCAGCCTGGCCCAGGACACTGCCAGGGGTAAGGCAGCCACAGCTTCTCTGGGCACCCTGTGCCAGGGCCTGCCCACCCTCACAGGGAAGAATCTTTAACCCTTCCTTCTGTCAGTGTGAAGCCATTCCCCCCTTGTCTTGTCACTCCAGACCCTTCTAAAATTGCCCTATCTGTATTTCTTCCTGTCTCCCTTCAGGTGCTGGGAGGCTGCAATGAGGGCACACAATCTCGATGGTCTTTCCCAGCCTTCATTTCTCTGAGGTGTGGCCCTCCTTTCACCTCCTTTTCCACAGGGGTATGTTGCAGCAGTAACCTTTCCCTGTGTGTGAGGCAGAACTGTGGCAGAGGGTGCAGGCGAGAGGTCAAAGCACCAGGCTCGGTGGCTCTGCGTGGCTTCCCCCTGGTGCTGCCAGGCAGCTCTTACTAAAGATTAGCGAGTGATCTTCAGTGCTAATGTAAGAAAGGCTGCTCTGGGCCAAACCAAAATTCCCTCTAGCCCAGTAGCCTGTCTCCAGCAGCGGCCAGTTCGGGAAGCTGTGTAAGAATAGGCTTTTGGTATGCCTTCCTGGCTTCTGCTAGGTTGTGTTTTAGGGAATTTCTGAGTTTGCGGCCGTTGGGGGACGGTTGAAGTTTTAGGCCGATCATCCATAAACTTTTGTAATCCTTTCTGGAGTTCACCAATGCTTTTTTGCCACTTTGTTTCTTAATCTTAGTTTGCTCAAGTGGAACGCAGGTTAATTGTTCTTCTGCAGGCTCCTTGTTTTCCTCAGTCTCTGAGCGAAAAAAAAAAGGCAGAAATGTGAAACAAAAACTATTCCCCTGTTACGGGAACATCTTTTTCAAGCTAAGCTGGGTTGGCTCTTGCTCTGGAGCCAGACCTGTAATGGCTTCTCTTTCACATAACAATACTAAATATTATTTTTCCTTTCATCTGTTGTTTTTCAGTTACTACTTTCATCATAATATAGGCCAGGGCCTCCACAGAGGCACTACCAAGGGAATAGAAAGGTCACTAACATGGGATTTATTATTTGATCTGTTCTTTTTGTTACAGGGGAAAGTGGAGAAAAAATGCAGTTTTGAACCCAAACCTTTATGAACTGTCTAGTCAGGGAAGCAGAAGCAGTTTTGTGTTCCTGGTTTGGAAAGTGTTGCTGTGACTTATAAACATGATATAAAAAAATTAAGAAAGGATCTATTTTCTGCTTTGGTTTAAGATACAGCTGAAATCTCTCAAGGGTCCAAGGTACAAATCCGCTGAGGGTTTTAAAGAAAGTAAAGCAATTTTGGCTTGGGTGGGATGTAGGTCATGTGTAACAAAACATGAGAAAGAAAAGCATGTGGCAGTATTCATCCTGAGCTTGGAAGAGCCATAAAACCAAGGTTCAGACAGGACCAAGAGAGGAGGAAAAGGTATAAGAAAGGGGAAATTACAGAGGACAGGAGAGGATTTACTCAGCGGTTAACTCAGGAGAGATGTATGCATGGGAATTTTTTTCAGGGAAGGTGATGGGCAGACTCGGAAATGTGAGAGGAGAGGGAGATACACTGCATAATGTAAGGAAAATTGGACGAGGTGTAGAGGGGAGAGGTTTTTATTCACATTCTTAAAGTAAGATAAGGGTCATCTGATTCATCGTGACCTTACTAGAACCAACTAGGAGAGCTGGACTGGCTCCATGTGAGTCATTTTCCTGCATCCTGAGCCATTATTATTCTTATTGAACCAAGAAACTACGCTGCACTCACATGATAAGATTTTGGGAAAAAGAAACAAGAGAAGCAACGATATTTAGAGTTGAAGGATTGGGTTTGCTTACACTCAGCTGTTCTCCCTCCTTAAGGTTGTGAAATGGGATCAGCCACCCCTCAGGAGCCTCCCCCTGCCTGATCCTGGCATCAGGAATGGGGCAGGAGCTGCACCTTGGGACAGGTGGGCTCAGATCCTGTAAATGTTGCTAAACTTTGTTCTCCTGGGAGTCCCTCCAAAAACCTCTGAATGCCAGGCTGAGCTCAGAGAAGCACCCAAATATGCAGATGTTTTCTGTGACGATTTTAGAGTTATGAATTTCACAGAGGCACAGAGCTGGACTGGAAAACTGTCTTGTGACTCAGCACTTCGCTCGCACATGTGGACACAGAAGCGCCTGAAAATCAAAACCCATGGCAAAACACCCAAACCAGGGATTTTCAGAACTCAGAGAGGAAAAATATTTTTTCCAGTTCTGGTTCAAGTCTTTGGTTAGTTTGTTGTTTAACAAAGCTGGGTCACAAATCTGTGCAGTCATCTAGATTTCTGTGGGACTCATTTTATGATTTTTAAAATAAGATTTATTTTAAAATCTCGGAAGTGTGTTGGGTCCTGTTCACTGGGGAAAAAAAAATCTGCAATCTTTGAACATCTATAAGGTGGTAAAAACCAGCAACTTCAGTGTTTTGTGAATTTTCATAGGCAAGGGCTAGTGGAAAGAGGGCAAGGAAGGTCAGCAGATACTTTGGGAGGGAAGAGCAATCTTGACAATTCCTGAATTAATTGGTAAGGTCACACAAGTCTGGCAGATCACCCTGCTCACCTCTGGAAGCAGAAACCCCCCTAGGGCAGAAGCTGGGCTTGATTGCCTGAAGCTTTGCCCACGGGACTGGATTGCTTGAAGGGAGGTTGGGGATAACTGGGGGATATCTGGGAGTGCTTCCCAAGGTCCCTGAGGTTGTCACCATCCCTTGTGCAGACTGCTGCTCTTGGCAGCTCCTGTGTAACAAAGAGGTTGATGAGCTGGAGAGAGACCCTCCAGGGAGCCTGGGGACCATCAAGGTCTCAGTTCCTGTCTTTTTTCTCCGCTGCTGTGTTAGACTGGAGGGTCTCTGGTGGGTTATGGGAGGTGGGAAGGTAACAAGTTATGCTTTTCTTCCCCTTACCTGGCTGTGTTTCCCCTGGATCCAGCAGCCAGTGGATTTTCTCAGTTCTGCTGTGATTCAGCTCCATCCTCCCCCTCTTTATCCTACCTGATGGTTCTGATTTCGTGATTCCCTGTGTGAAAGAGAGGAACAGACACAAAACACCCAGAGCTTGTGCAGGCACAGATGCAGCACCAGGCCCAGGTGACTCAGAGCCCCATCCAAGGTACAGAAACCTGAAATGCCCCCAGTTAACTGGATAGGAGTCCTTTGGAACAGACATTGGGGGCCAAGATCCTTCCTGCTCCTCCTCTGCATAGCTAGGAGGTGTTCAGTGCTTTTCTTTCATATAAAAATAGCTTTATACCACTTTTTGTGGTCACATTTTTTCCCTTCTCTGACTCATGTGTTGCATTGTTGTTGTCAGTCACTGTCACCCATGGAAAAGTCTGAACTCTCTCTGTAAAGGCAGGAATATTTTATGGGCATTTATCCATGTTGCCTGTTCCCAGATGAAAACCAAATTCAGCTGCCAAGTCTGTGTTACATTAAATTTCAGGCTGTGGGATCCCAGGCTGCCCAGGACAGCAGAGGAATCCTCATCCCTGGAGGGATTTAAATGCCATGTGGATGTGCCACGTGGGGACGTGGGACAGTGGTGGCCTTGGCAGTGCTGGGGGAACAGTTGATGATCTTAGAGGACTTCTCCAGCATAAACATGATTCCATGATTGCTCTGAACCTTCAGCCCTGGAACGTGCTGTGCACAGCCCAATTCCCAGGATACAGCCACACCTGGACTCTCAGGGGTTTGTGCACTTACCTTTCCACCACCACGTCCTCCAAAGGCATCTGTTGAAGCACCAAGAAGAAGCTGCCCCACACGTTTATTTTAAGCTTTTAGCTGGCCAGAGTCTCATCAGTATTGTGTGCTTTGAGGGTGGGTGTGCAGCACTGAGGATGTCTCTGTGTGACTCTAGGAAAACTCCCTGAACTCTTTCAGAAAGCACATCTGCCCTTCAGCTCACCTTCACTGGAGTTCTTCCACACCCATGGGATGTGATAGGCCAAAGCACAAGCCAAGGTCGTTATCACTAATATTTTTATACAAACATATTTTTAGTTTTTCGCTTAGGGATCAGAGAAAGGGGAATATTCGGAGGGGAAATAACTGGGCAAATGAGTAAAGATCCATAGTTTTAGTTTACACAATTTCCAGCAAGCTTTAGGTTAAAGTATCTAAGGTTAAAAAAAACCAGGATGTATCAACGCAGGCAACTGTTTGGAGGATTTAACCTCACAACATTAAATCCGTGTGCCAAAAAAGAATTCTGTGTTCAAAGAGTATGAATTCTGTATCCCAAAGGGAATCCTGCAAAAGGAGATTCCTGAATAGATGGCTCTCTCTGACACCAGTGCGTTTGTTGCAAGTCGAAAATTCAAATACATAGTTGATTTAACAGTTCAAAATGCACAATTGACTTTAAAAGAGTGGAGAAATGGTTTAGTTTGCAAATGAATTATGGGCATGTAATGGCACATCTGTTCAAACATGCTTTCTTGGTGCAGTCTTTTCCAAGTCCTATTTCCCCTGTGGTAATTCACTTTGGGTGAGATTCTGCCATTTTTCTTCATATTGTACAGGAGCTTGTTTTATGCATAACTTTGCTGATATAATGAAGACAGAATGAAGCTAAAATTTACTTGAGAAAGGACAAAAAGAATGGCACTCCCAAGATTTGCCGAAGAATAAACCCAAAGTTTCAGGTCACTTCTCTTCACAAGAAGCTGCCTGTTTATATATTCAGAATAGCTGACCAGCAACATTTGTGCTTTAATTTATTTTCATATAGCATTTGCCTTTGGGGAGAGATGGGTTTTTAAAGTTGAGTGCTCAGCCCCAGAAACGAAAGCTTTGTCTCAGTTTAAAAGTGACTTGTAAGGAACTGAGGATCCAGAACTTGGTTTTGATCTAAAATGTAGCAGACAGTGCAAATCCCCACAATATGTCTTGTCAAACCAACTTCTGCGAGAATAAAAGTCACAACTCATGTGTGCAGTGTATCTGAGATGAGGATCTCGCTC
Source organism: Vireo altiloquus (assembly GCA_013396875.1). Taxonomy (NCBI): domain Eukaryota; kingdom Metazoa; phylum Chordata; class Aves; order Passeriformes; family Vireonidae; genus Vireo; species Vireo altiloquus. The sequence continues at coordinate 161,316 of VZRF01005150.1, read as the reverse complement.
TTATAATTAAAATAATTGCTAAGGGAACAAATTAATATTTTCTTTTAAGACCGGTAACAGGGAAATTTGTTTTGTTTGTCCTTTGGATGTTGAAGTATTACCTGAAGCCATTGTGAATTCAAGACCAGCTAAAATACTTGAATTGTTATGGCCTTTAACTTGCCTTCATTATTGCTGCCCTGATCTATAGATTCATTTTATTCAGACCATATGCAGTTAAAAATAACTGGAGTTGCTGTATTTTATATATGCCTTTGTAAGCATTTCCAACTGCAGAGGGATTTTTTTTTTTTTATAAATACAGAAAACCCCAACAAGTTTTATGTTTTCATTTCACCTCTTCCCTTTTTATTTTTTATAGAAATGCTACAAAGGGGAACTTTTGATAAGTATTACCAGCAAAGCCCAGTGTTGCAACACAGTTAAGTGCAGCAGAGTTTCTATTTAAGGTTACCTGGCATTGTCAGCTCAGCCAGATGTACTTCTGCTATTGGATAATCTCATTTGCTGACAATGTGCACTGCCTTAAAAAAAAACCTAAAAAAAAAAAAAAAAAGGAAGTGCCTAGGTGACTTATATCCAAATCACACATATTCTTTTAGTTAAAATGAAATGTGAGCCTGAATTTAGCCTTTAATTACATTTCCTTCCCTACCTCCAACAAACAAATTTTTATAACCTCTCCAATGAAGAAAGTCATATTTTGTGAATTACTTGCTTGGAAGCTTACCAGGAGCAAAAGTTATTTAGGAAATTTTCTATTATTTGTATCACTCACAGATTATTCTCTGGGTTCCCAACTATTCCATAAGATTAATTATCCTTTTCAAAGAGTTCTGTGTTTAAGTTTGTTTTTGTTTTAGAGCTTTTATCTGAGTTGCTATCTGGCAAATGGAAATAGTGCTTGTGAAGAAGGAAGCATAGCATGAAAATAGGATCCATCACACCGTGTTTGGGGGATATATAATAGAGCTCTTACAACAGTTAGGGACTTAAATCATCTCAAAATCTTATTTTTATAAGAATCTGTGCCTTGCAAGCTGTAAGATAAATCAACAACGGGAAGGGAAGAGTTCTGTATGTATTTGAAGACATAAAATGGTATTGCTTAAGTGAAGCATTAAAAATAAGTATTACTTAAATTATCGTCCCTAATAAGATATGTCTGTCATTTTTTCATTTAGCACTGGCTCTGAGGCTCCTGCATTGTTCTGTCAGGATTAAAAGATGAAAAACCCGTCCACATTTGAGCATGTGCTTAAACAAGCAAGACTAAGTATTAAATCTGAGTCTTCTGCACCTCGAGAAGCATTTTTACAACTGGAAAGTTGTTCAGCTCAGATAGTTCATCCATTTTCCAGAGCCTTTTAAACCTGAATAATATATTGAATGTCAAAACGCTATAAAATCTCTTTAACTATTGATATCTATTAGTTAATAGCAATATAAATTCAGCCATAAATTCGAAACAGCAAATGGCTTTATCCAAACAAAGATTTGGTGCATGGTTATAATGTTAATATGACAGTGTTGGCTTCTCAATTCTAAGCTGATGGAGTTTTTTATTTTTGTTTAACACGGTCAAGACTTTAAAATCCTTGCCATTGGAAATCAATACTGGGCAGTTGCAAACAAAAATTTTATGGAATGCATCCTTTGTACAAACAGCTGCAAATATAAAACTGAATATACAGACAGAGCTGAGTGCAGGAATCCACCTGTTTGTAGGCTTGGGTTATAACATCAACGTACATTAAAGGAATTTATTTCCACTATCAGCTGAGGGATCTCTATTTTCTAGCTGTGGGTGATGGGCTTGTGGCCATCTCACTCTTCCTTTTTGTGGACTGGTGAGTCTCCCTGGCAAAAGCAGTGGCAGGAAGCTGGTTTGGAAGTTGTCAGAGTATATGAGCAAAATTTCAAGTTGTCCATGAAATATTGATGCCACTGCTGTTTGCTGATTCTTTAAATGTGCTCACAGTAGCACTTTTGAACTGTTGTGTTTAATTCGTACCAGGAATAAAATCAGAAACATGTTAATTATTACAATTTTTTTTAGGAGTGCGCTAAATAATGACTGGTTTGGGTGAGTCTGTTCACAGGAGGGAATATCCACCCCGTTACCAAATTCTTAACCAACCCTTACACATCCTACACCCCGGAAAGTCACAGATGAGACATCCCTCATGTTTCACAATCATGTCCACCCTCTTTTACCAGGAAAGCAAGCCCTTTGGTCTTAAAATCACTTAATGTGGCGAAAGTGTATAATAAAAGGAAACAGAGGGAGGGAGGCTGGCAGGAAGCTCTTGATCCTTTTACAGAAACTGCCTGTTTGGCTGGGCAGGAGCTGCTGGAGAGCTTTAAACATTCTTACATGCAAAGGCTCTTTGGCTTCGCTTTGGGGCAGACCAAAACCCTTTTAGTTTCTAGTAGCTGCAGCCACATTTGCAGCATCCATGACCATTGCGCTTGGGTCAAATACTGTTCAAACCATAACAATGTGCTTCAAAGAGCAGGATCTCTGATTCTCTTCCATTTAGGGCACTGCAGTCTCTTCAACCCTTGAAGCAAATGAGGCTTGAGCATCTTAATTCTTTAGAAAGAAATCTTTAGGTGTTTAATTTTTTCCCTTTTTGACCCCACTCTGCCCGTTGGCACCCCACCTCCGCACTCTTTTTTTTTTTTTCCCCTTTTTTCAGACAAGAAACAGGAAAACCACAAACTTCATCAGCAAGCTGTGCTTTCCTCTGGAAAGCCAAGACACTGAGGCTCAGCACACAGATCACATGCTCCTGCCTTCAGTACTCACAAACCACCCTGCAGCTCACTTCAGAAAATTATTAAACTTAGTAGGTTAAAAATAAAAGGGTTGGGGTGGTGATACCTCGGGACACATGTTGGCGTAGCCAGGAGGAGAAAGAGCCCTGGGGTGGTGATTTAAAGTAAAGAAAGGGACTGTTAATGACTATTTAGAGAACATAATTATTTAGGGAATAGCATGCAACAGTTACCTTGCACACAGTTGTGCAGAGGCCTCTGAGGAGGTTTTATTACAAAACAGATGATATTACAAATTGGCAGTGGGGATGTTCACCATCACCCAAATAACTGGCAACGTCTTTCCACCCGTCCCTGATCCTTTTGGCCCCAGCACTATCTGCTTAACCACAGGTACTTGTAGGTCTGTCCTGCCTGGCAATTGTTCTCAGTGGGTTTGTTCTACATGCTGTTGGAAATCAGATGTGGAAGGAAGATGAGATGCAGTGAGAATGAGGCCACGCAAACAATCCACTTCCCTTGGCAAAAGCGTGAGGTATGAGAGCCTGGCTTTGCTGTCCTCTGATTCTGTTTGTAAATTATTCTTGTTTCACTTCTCCTGGCCAGGATTCATTCCTGTACGCTCAGAGAACAAGCGATGGTAGCCTGACATATGTAGGAAAAGAATTAAAATGGAAATCCCATTCAAAGCCTTAGGGCTCAGGCATGGTGTGCCTGCGAGAGCCTGGCACTGGGAATGCAGACACTGCTCCAGAGTCTGCTGGGAGACAATGGGGTCTGTCTGTGCCATGGAGCTGCTCTGGCCCCTCCTGCACTGGTACCTGGGGCCTGGGGCACCAAAGGGAATTTTTAGCCACTCTCCTTTTATCCAGTTAATCAGCAAACCGAGGCACTTCCCAGGTGTGGTGGGCTGACCCTGGTTGGATGCTGGGTGCCCAGCAAACCTTCTCAGTCACTGCGCTCCTCAGCTGGGCAGGGCAGAGGAAATGCAACAAAAGGCTCGTGGGGCAAGATAAGGACAGGGAAAGATCTCTCACAGTTACTGTCGTGGGTAAAACAGGCTCATCTTGGGGATATTAGTTCAGTTTATCACCAATCAAATTAGAGTAGGATAATGAGAAACAAAAACTAAGTGTAAAAATGCCTCCCCCCCACACCTCCCACTTCCCAGGCTTAACTTCACTCCCAGTTTTCTCTCCCTCCTCCACTCATAGTGCAGGGGGACAGGGAATGGAGGCTGTGGTCAGTTCTTCAGACATCTCTGCTGCTCCTTCCTCCTCAGGGGTTGGTCTCCACACTCACCTCCTACTCCAGCCTGGGGTTTTCTCCATAGGAGACAGCTCTCCATGAACTTGTCCATTTTAAGTCCTTCCCATGGCTACAGTTCTGCATGAACTGCTCCAGTGTGAGTCCCTTCCCATGGGGTCAGTCCTTCAGGAGCTGCTCCAGTGTGGGTCCCTCTCTCCATGGGCTTAGTTCTTCAGGAGCTGCTCCCATGTGAGTCCCTCTCTCCATGGGGTCAGTCCTTCAGGCACTGATCCCATGTGAGTCCCTCTCTCCATGGGGTCATTCCTTCAGGAGCTGCTCCAGTGTGGGTCCCTCTCTCCATGGGGTCAGTTCTTCAGGCACTGATCCCGTGTGAGTCCCTCTCTCCATGGGGTCAGTTCTTCAGGAGCTGTTTCAGTGTGANCCATGTGAGTCCCTCTCTCCATGGGGTCAGTCCTTCAGGAGCTGCTCCTGTGTGAGTCCCTCTCTCCATGGGGTCATTCCTTCAGGAGCTGCTCCCATGTGAGTCCCTCTCTCCATGGGGTCAGTCCTTCAGGAGCTGCTCCTGTGTGAGTCCCTCTCTCCATGGGGTCATTCCTTCAGGAGCTGCTCCCATGTGAGTCCCTCTCTCCATGGGGTCAGTCCTTCAGGAGCTGCTCCTGTGTGAGTCCCTCTCTCCATGGGGTCATTCCTTCAGGAGCTGCTCCCATGTGAGTCCCTCTCTCCATGGGGTCAGTCCTTCAGGAGCTGCTCCTGTGTGAGTCCCTCTCTCCATGGGGTCATTCCTTCAGGAGCTGCTCCCATGTGAGTCCCTCTCTCCATGGGGTCAGTCCTTCAGGAGCTGCTCCCGTGTGAGTCCTTTCGACAGACTCAGTTCACAGAGTCCTAAATGGAGTCCCAAGTCCTGCCAGCAAACCTGCTTCAGCTTCCACTTCTAGGAGCTCCTCACAGAAGCCACCCCTGCAGCTCCCCTGCTACCGAAACCTGGCCCTGCAAGCCCGAGACAGCAGGGGACAAACGTGCCTAGGACTGGTGCCAGGTGGCCAAGCTCACCTTGGTGTCCCATGGCTGTGCCACCACGTGCCACTGCAGAGTGTGGCTGTGGCTGTGCCAAGGCTGCAGGTTTCCTGGCTGAGCCCAGGAGCAGAACACTCTGCTCCCCTCCCGAGCACAGCACGATCCCGGCCTCACACAAGGCAAAGCCAGTTCTTCAGTTTGTTCTTGATTTTTTTCCATATTCTGTTTGTGGCTCTTTCCCTTCCTTCTCCTGCGTTCAGGGAATGTCACCGTGCCTGGCTCCTGCTGCAAGGGATGGGTAATGGAGAAGTTTCATCACCTCTCCCCAGACTGCAGGACCTGTGCTCAATCTTCCTGCTGTCGACACGAAACACACACTGTTACGATTATAACATGAAGACAAGGATCCTGTTTTATCTCAAAGAGTGCAAAGGTTTATGAAGGGTTAAAATAATCTAACCTCACTTTTTTTCCCCCCTCAATTCTCTTTCTTTTTTTCTCCACCATGGCAAATGTTATTTATATTAAGGGGAAAACCAGCACAGCCTTGCCAGATCGAGCTCACTTCTGTTTGCCAGCTAAAACACAAAGCAGAGTTACTGCGTTTTAGGTACCTGCAAAACAATCTGAACACAGTGTTCTGTCATCCTTTGAAATGGCAAATGGAAGTCATTTAAACCAGATGAGTGACTGGATGGGGAATTACTGCACCTACAGCACAGGATATACAGTATGTGCACCTATTTCAAGGGAACTAGAGTGGGTGGCCGGAAGAAAGGAACTTTTTTCCTCATTTAACCTGTAATTTGACAACATCTGCAAAGAATTATCCCTGGTACTGGCATTGTAATTGTTGTATCTAACATCAATCACCGGGTACGGGAGGTTGCTTTAAATAGATGTTAGTGCATTACAGTTTCAAAACATGAAAGCAAAAAAAAAAAAAGGAATGAAATATGTAAATTGGTAGAGAAATTAATTACTGGAATCTTTGACACTAATTTATCGTTTAAGTAAGACATGTAACTGGCTAGGGTAGGTGACTGTTTGGGTTTGACCCCATATGCTTTGGCAAGTGTTGGAAAACAGAGGCCACTTCATTCCAATTTATAAAAATTATAACTTCTTTTTTTCAAGTGTCTATTAATGCACAGGAGAAGAAAGGGATTAGACTGACTCATATTTTACACTGAAAGGACAGCAAGTAGGAAAGCTTCCATCAAGTGTACGTCTTTAAAACAAAGTCCTTCCTCCCCAGCTCTTTCAGTGGGATTTCTGTCTTTGACTTCATCAGAAACACGATTACAGGGAACAAGCTATGCACGTTTTTGGACAGCAAAAATTGTAATTCCAAGCATGCTCCAGATTTCCACTAGCAGCTCAGCAACTACAGGAGTAAATTCATATTCACAAGTTATCAAATTTCCAGCGTGTATCCAATTTTGTATTGGGTTTTGATTCATATTTGTGGCTGGATGTGAATCAGGTCCAGTATTTGTTTCTCAGAAATGTCATGGAAAAGGAAATCATTGGGTGCACTGGTATTCACAGCCAAACACAACGCACCGTACCACTATCCAGCCTGAGAGCCAGATGAACCATTATGATGGTCATGGGAATTGTACTTAACCTGGGAAAAATGTTTTAGAGACAGAGGGAAGAAAAGCCTTGCGCTGTGGTGTCTCTGGTGTCTCTAATAACCACCATGTTATATATATATAGATATAAATATATATAATACATACACATATGTGTTCAGCCTGAAATATTACACTACATTTTTAGAAGTTAGGCAGTGAATTGCATTATTTTTCCTTTTCTTCCCCATTTTTTTCCTTTTTTTTTTTCTTTCCCTGTCTTTTTTTTTTTTTTCCCCCTCTCCATTTCTCTTTCTGGGCAAAGGTGCTGATAGACCTTCCTGAATTCTCTTCCTCAAACTTTGGCTGCTCGTTTCACTCACCTGAAGCCTTGCCTGTAGGCAAACTTCCCAGCTGTGTCTCACATTTTTGTGTTTACAGGATAGGGAACCTTTTGCTCAGGAGCTGCTGCTCATAAGGAACCCATCATCTCCAACAGGATATCCCCATAAAGCCATTTACATGCATATGTGGAGTAAGGTTCCCTTAACAATTCTTACTTTAACATCTCATCACATAAAGTTTAATGTGTTTCACTTCTTTAAAGACAAAACACCATTTCTATATATAGTTGCCATTACCTATGCATTCAACAATTCTGAATATTGGTTAATGGAGGTATAACATTGCATACCGAAAGTATATTATTGCTTTTAAGTCAGTCCTCCCAGATTTCATTCTTTTCATCTGAAAACTCTATAAAATCACCCCAAAAGTGATGCAGCTGACGAGGTTGGAAGGGCACAACTCTGTCACAGCAAATGGATCCCAGAGTCATCACATTGCATAGGTGACCTGTTGAATGTGTTTTACTTAGATTGTGTTGTAAAATGCTGCCATTTGTGGTGAGAAGGAACTCATAAAATGCTCCAGGGAATGTTTACCTTACTGTTCATATGGGGCTTAGGGTTCTGCTGTTCAGCTTGGATGAAATCTTCAGCTTCCCCTTAAAAATAAGCCTTAGAGTCCTGTATCCCTTTAAACCTAGTCCAGCCCCAAAGGTGGCTCAGTCCTTGGGCTGACTGGCCAAGGGGCTCAGAGGTGATGGTCAGGTGAAGTCTGTGTCATGCAGGTGGCATCCTCCGTGGCTGTGGTGTTGCCCAGGAATGTCCCTTTGAGAGCCCCACGGCACTGACAAAACCCTGCCTCTGTTCTGGGAGTCGTTGGTTGTTCATTACTCAAGGGTTGACAAACTGCTTTGCACAGAGCAAAATCAAAAGGCAGATCTGGTCCTTGCTGAGGGATGGGTAGAAGTGAGTGGCCTTGCACAGATAGTAACGGAAGGGGATTTACCTGAAAAGTTAAAATTAAGCCATTTTTTGTCTTGGAGTACCTGTCTGAGCAGAACACTCCCTTGGCTGCTTGTGGGGTGTTTTTTGTAACTCCAGGCTTTGACAGTATAAACTACTTTTCTACTTTAAGTTAAGCAAACACTTTAATTACCTAAAACTTTTCTTGTTTAATTTGCCGCTGAGGAGAAGGACAGGAAGCCTGTCTATGTATAATTGTCATGTGTGCATGGTGGGAGGGGTTCCAATATGCTGTCCAGCATAGAGATTGTCTATTTATTTGGAATTTTGTAGTGGTTCACTAGCGAAGTTTGACTCTGTTGACGTGTATGGTGGCCAGCGTCAGTATTTATGTCATGTTTTTGCAGAGAAGGGACCAGCCCAGCTGTGTCTCTGGTAGTACAAGATGTGCTTTGGTGCTGGCTGCTTGAAACCTCTCTGTGTAGGTCAGGAGAGAGAATGGGGTGGGAGAACATTAAAAGGATGAAGGCAATGATCAGGACATGGTTTGGACCATCTAACCTTCAGTATCGTTACAAAACACAGGTACCCAGGGACCTGTGGGCATCCAGGTGTAGACAGGAACATAGAATATATTAAAAAGTCTAATTTCTGTTCAAATCCTCATTATCTACTCTGGAAATGTTTATGCCCTGCTGGTATCTGGAAACTCCACCACCACCTGACACAGGAAAGTGAAAGCCGTGAAGGAGCAGGGAGTTTTGTGCTGAGACCCCAGGACAGCTCCATCCCCAGGGCTCATCCTAAACCTCTGACCAGGCAGAAACACTGTCCTTGTCACCCCATGGCCACTCTGTCCTCAGGGAATTTCCTTCCCTGGGAGTGCCAGTGCTGAAACACACAGCTTTCTCATGTAGACCACGGCAGGAGATTGGAACTAGGTGGTTCTTAAGGTCCTTTCCAACCCAAACCATTCCAGGCTTCTGTGATTCACTGATTCTATAAACTTTTGAAGAACACACTTCCATGTATAGCCTGCCTGTAGTGCCAATAAGTCATTTATTTTCTATACTATCATCATAATTCATAAAAATTCTCTCCCTCCTGAGGGAACATTTTATCATCTGATAAGGGGCAACAGCAAGCCAAAAATATAAGGCCTTCACTAAATGATAAATACAGGATGACATAAGCTGTAAAACATAAAAGAGTGAGCGTGTGTAATACATGCCAAGGATGGCTGAGGATCAATTTAAACTAAACGTTTTCTGTTAACATGAGAATTTTTGTAAACTGGAGAAAATGAGAGGCAAGAAAAGAAGGATTTATGGAGAAATGTGTGGGAGGCATGCGGTGTTAAAACAGCTACGGCTGGGGCATGTTTGCTCTACTGTCTTGGGAGTAGTTTGTCCCATCCTCACTCTTCCTGGCAAGCTTCCTGATGCCTTTTGTTGGACACATTTGAAAGCTGAGGTTGGATGTATCCGTGTTTCCTTGTCTGGGTGAACTCAGAAATGGAAAGCATTATTCAGTGAATTAAGCATCCACCTGACACAGCCTCCCCGATTAAATCTGTCGACTCACATCCCTTTCTGGGGCTCACGTCAATGCTTTGCTGGAGTTATTTTCCACGTCCCTTTCCTGTGGGATGCTCACCTTGTGGGGCTGGTGTGGTGGCTGTTACTCACAGGGCTGAGCAGTATCTGTCTGAGCCCGCGAGGAGCCTCGTGCTGCTCATCCCAGCGAGGCAGAACCTGCCCACTGATCGCTCAGGACTTTCCAGCCAGTTCATCACCATGCTTTGAGGCTTGCACTCCACTCCCACCTCCAAATAAAATCCATTTTCTGATCCATGACCTCATCCTGCATAAAACATTTCAGCCCAGCTGCGCCATTGGGTCCCGCGTTTGCAAAGCTGCGATTTCCCTGCCAGCTCAGCGCCTTGCTCAATTTTGGTTTATTTTTTTTTATTTTTTATTCAAGCCCATCACTCCTTTGGCTACCTACGTGGACACAGTGAGGCAGATCACGAAGGCACAGCCCTGGAACCAGGAGAAGCAATCACACGACCTCCACGAGGCCAATTCTCCAAAGCTTCCCAGCGGGGAGCACAGGTCACTAATCATTGCAGGTCTATTTATGAGTTTGGAGAGCTTTCCAGCTCTGAAAATCTTGCTGAGTTTATTTCAGGTATGTGCTTTTCCAGGCCCATAAACATTTCGTTTCTAATCTGCCGCATCAGGGAAGAAAGTGAAAATAGTTGTAAACAGAGAGCAGGGCTTGAACCCCCCCACTCCCCCTTTGTGGGCATGGGCACATGGAGAGCGAGCAGTTCTTAGATATATAGCCCACCTAGGTAAAGCACTTTCAAATGTACTTCATTTATTTATTCTAGGCCCTTTTTTTGGCCCAAAATCATCAAAAATTGCTGTCTCTAGTTTCATTGTGCCCTTTTGAAATTGTCCAGATTTTGCGCTAAGAGTCTAAAGCCACAACAAAGGAGCAGGCCAAGAGGAAAAGCTTTTGAAGAGTTCCCACAGCTGTGAAAACACGGGCCTCAGGCTGTGTGTAGAGTTACTTCAAACAGCTGCTTCAGGTGACTAAACACCTTGAGTCTCATTCATCAAGTGTTGTTTATACTGGCTGACAGACCAGACTTGGAGAATTAACTCTGAGAAAAAAAGATGTACTACATACCAAGTATGGGAAAGGAACCCAGTTCCCTAAATAAGAAAGAAAGGAGGAGGAGTGGGGGGAGAAGGGGGAGGGAAGAGTCCCCTTAAAATAAAACAGATGAGGGCTAATTTTATTTCATGTTAATAGGCCTTTTGATGCCCTTTGCATGTTTAAAATCAGAGGTGAAGGGGTATTGATGGTTTGCCACTTCGTAATCATGCAAATAAAAGCAATTTGAGCGATCCCTGTGCCTTGACAAGAAGCTCAGCTAACCTGGTGTAAAATCTCAGTGGTTAATTAGGAGCCTTGAATAACCTATTAAAATAAGACCCTTTTTCTCAACTATCCTCAACAGAGAATATCAGGAAAAGAAATGCCCAGTGCTGCCACCCCCCTGCTCCCATTTAGCATCAGATTGTGCAGATTCCACCCGTAGTTTTGGTACAGGACTTATCACTCAGCTTGAGATAATATTCTTTCATCTCACATCCATATGAGAAGGTGACATGATAAGATATTTGCAATCGTGTAACTGCTTTACATGGATCAAAAGAGGAATGAAAGAAAATGACACGAGTCAGTGTCAAGTGAAGTGCTACTAGTTAAGTAAGCTTTAAATATTGAAGGGGATTTTTAATATTTCCTTTTAATCTCAAAATCTGTCACTTGGTGATTTTTTATAACATTGGAGTTGTTACTAACAACATTTTCCATGGTTTCATTCAATCCAAATGCGAAAACCCACCCCATCTCAGTCATGGCAAATGTTGTCATTTCTACTGGCAATTTCTCATCCACAACCCGGGCAGATTTCAAAGAAAAGGAGATGTTTTTCAGGCGCTGGGATACTGTTGGGATCCTGATGTTTGAACACTGGCAGTAGAACATAGGCCAACAGTGAGATTTCAGTGTTTTTCTTGTTGTTTTTTTCTTAACAAGCAGTCAGACTGCAAGGGTGAATATGCTTTCAGAGACAAAAATAGCGTTCAAAGGAAGAATTTAGAATCATAGAAAATTATTTTGAAAGGAGATTGTTTCGGAGGCTGTTTCCCTGACAAACTTGGTAAATAGTTTGGCAGATCCCGAAGCTGTTGGATTTGCATATGCATATAGAGGGGCTGAAGAAAAATACCAGGTGGTTTTCTTCTTAGAGCTTCAGAATAACATAAAGTTGATGGCAGTAGATTTACATCTTATTCTCTGGGGGGGGGGAAGCAAATCCCAAACCAGTTTCTCTGAAAAACAGAACTGAAGAGTAGCAGGTTTAAAATTGTATGTGAGGAATATTGATGAACCAGTTTCTCCCTTTATTTAGGATGAGTTATGTCCTTCACGGAGAAGGATCCCCCCATTGGTTTTTGCCTCAGCCGAGAGAGGCAATCTTAATTGGATTAAAACCCCCTTAAGTAATCCAGTGTATATCCAAAATAAGAAGATCAAATGACTGAAATAATATCTTCTCTCCTGAAACAGTGGTATCACTGGAAAGGATTAAAAATGAAGTTGTTTATGTCCCTGGCTGACATGATTTGGGACTCCTTCCCGTGTCGTTTATAACACAGTAATATTGGCCTTATGGCTGATACCTACATCAGGCAAAAACTTAGGGATGCTACACTTGGGAATTGAAAAAAACCTGGAAAAGCTGCAAGGTGGTTTCAATAGCAGAGGTGTTAGGGGATGCTGCAGTGGTGATTTGGGAAGGCCACGGACTGGGAAAAGTGGTGCATTTAAAACCAGGCAGCTGAAGATGCTCAAGGTTGGTTGGAGACCTCGATAATGAAGGAGTTAAGCCCCAATCCTTTCCAGGCTGAGGAGGGTTTGGTGTCTCAGTGTCCCCTCCCTGTCCCAGCTCTCTACCATGGTGGCACTTCATGCCTTGCACGAGGGGCTCCATGCTGGCCGAGGGCATTTAGGCACAACTGCAGCTTAAATCACCGAGATTAATGGATAGCTGTGGTCATACACAAAATATATCAGCTGAATATTGGTTCTCTTTGCAAGGCTCCGGGGGGAAATAAAATAGATTTGTAACGTTTGTTTTCAATAAATCATTTTTTTGAGTCCAAACAAAATATTGTTTTATTCCGTTTTGCTCATAATTTTGGACCGCGCGGCCACTTCCAGCTCGGAACGGGTGAATTTCGGTGGATTTGGCAGCTGAGCTGATGTTAAAACACGACGGCCTCGCAACTTTTAATCAGAGCAGGCGCCAGGTCCGTGTGGGGCACCAGGCCCCGCGTGTGGCCGTGCTGTCCCTGACCTCCTCGCTTCTCCGGGCTGCTGGTGGATCTCACAAAATCCTCCTGCGTGCTGTAGGAGCTGTGATTCCAGGGCTGGGGAAGGAGGGATTGCAGGCTGCCACATCACCCAGGTGTCACTGTTTTACGAGGTGAGTGCCTCTCGCCCTCGGTGCCATCAGCTCTGTGTGCTCTGCCAGGCTTCGAGTGCCACCACCCCGGCTCTTCATCCGGACAGGGCTGCCAGGAGCCACTTACCTCCTGTCCCTTGCTGCGACTTGAACACTCTCCAGCTCCCTTGATTTCTTCCCCCTCCTCCTACTTCCAGGCTGATTTTTTTTTTTTTTTTTTTGGATAATGCAAAGTTTGTTTGTTTCCTTAGTTAAAACCGAAATTTCCCTGTAAAAGAGGAAGTGCCTTCCAGGCTCACAAATATTTTGTTTGCTCCATTTTACTTTTTCCTGTTGTGCGTTTTCTATGAAGGCGAGCTACAACATTCACCTTAAAAAAAACCAAAAAAACCAAAAAAAACGTGGCCACTGGAGTGAGATTAAGAGAATCTGATGATAGTAAGGATTACTATTAGTTACAACCATGTAAATGTGGTATTTTATAGAGTGTGGCTCCAAATTTTGCAAAGGAGCTGAGAAATAATCAGATTTCTCTTCTTTGGACAGCTCAGAGGACAATTAAAAGGTAATCTGAAGGATGGTAAATAGTCACTCTGGGGATATAAACAATCCTTTCCCATTTATTAACATCACAAGAGTCCTGGTGTCAGTTTAGAGCAGCTCAGATCACCTTCAGTAAGGTGTTTGTCCTGTTTCTTTGGGCTGAGCTTGGTCTAAAAGTGGTTAAACAAAGAAAACACGGTAATAAATTATCTGGAATATACCTGTGGTCACGAGAGGCCGTTTTAAGCTTGCACAGCTTGTTATTTTTTTCACGTAATTTCTAATTTATTTTGTGTTTTAAAAGTTTGTTTTGGCTGGGATTGGAATTTAATTTGTTCTTCAAAGAAACATAACAATGGAAATACAAAGAGGAAGCTTTTGTTCTCTCCCTAGGAGTTCTGAAAGGTAATAATTAGGAAATGATAAGATTCTAAATGAAAATGTCACTTGAAAAGGTTGAGGTTGAAAACAGCACAGACCTATGTAAAGCGAGAAAAGTCACATTTGATTCATGAACATAAATACAACCAGAATGATTTAATTTTAAATCATCTGATGATTTATTGTATAAATATTTTATAATTTTGAAAGGAAATTCTTCAAAGCGCGGATGTCTGCGAGAACACAATGCAGCTTTGCAAAAACAGCACTCCTGTATTATTAATAATAATAGTAATAGTGGAAAGATTAATAAAATATCATAGACTAGAGGAATAGTTATTTGTATAAATTCCAACAACTGCTATTCAGCAGCACCCTGAATCAGATGTAGGAGTAAAGTTTTAAATCGTCTCCGTGCTCCGTTTTGTTACAGTGATCAGCATATCAATGGCTCTGTTTCTGCCCTACTCAGCCAAGGTTTAAAACAAATATATTCCTTCAAATTCATCTTTATGCCCTGCATTTCCTTATTTATTTAACTCCTTCCACTTTCTGCCACCTGCCTGTCTTTCCTCCTGGTTTATGTGTGAACGTGGATGTTTCTGTAAAGGGTGAGTCACTGATATTTAGAAAATTTGTGTTTACATACACATTACCTGTCTCCTCCTGTACATCTTAACCAGGCAAACTCTCATTGTTTGCTTAAGCAAAATACAGTTTTCTCCTCATTTATGTATGTTGGATTCTCCTAAACTCAGGAGTACATTTTACAATGAAAACATTGGTTCAGCACTGGAATTTGTGTCTGGGAGTTGCTTCTGCCCCAAAAAATGACCTGATAATGCACATGCTGAATTTCTCCTACTTGCAGTGACGTAGAGCTCCCACACGAGTATTAATTAAATATTTTCTCATGGAAATGTTTGCAAAGAGGGGATGCTGGTGGGGGATGTGAAGTCAGATACAAAGGAGGAAAGGACATGGTGGTCTGCATTTCCACGCTGACAAAAACAGCTCGGCGCTGATTGCTATCTCCCATCTCATTTCAATTTTCCCTTTGAAAGAGATCAGACAATATTATCAGCTCCTTCTCAGTTGTTCTACTTCCTCTGAAGTCTGGATATAGCTGGTGACCCAGCTCTCTTCCCAGTGTTCCAGCCCTTTCTTTTGGCTGATGCATTTATTTTGTCACTCGGATGTCATGCTACCAGTGAGGCTGGAGGAACCTTCCTGCCTCCTGAGCTCAGGTTATGTGAGATTTGGCTTGCACTGAAAGTTACTTTCTTCAGTACCCAAAAGTTAGGTGATGATTTAAGAGTGCACAAATACAGTCTTTGTTTCTGGTCTGGCTGGATAAACTTGTGTAGAGTAACCTATCTAGAGACAGGTCCCAGTGGATGATTAATTCATTAAATCTGAACCCTTTTCTTGTGCATAAAGATGCTTTTAAAAATGAAGTGTTGGCAAAGAATTGTGAGCAAAACTGTGGTGCCACTAAAGACAGGGATATCTGTGTGCAAGGTTCATAAGTCGTTTTTTCCCAACATTCATCCAGGTCTATCTTGGTAGAGAGTGCAAGTATGGAAAAGTTTCTCTAAAATCCTTCTTTAACAGCTTTTATTCTGTTATTTTTTCTTTCTTGTACTGAAGGAACACAACAAACATTGTATGACTTCTAGTTGGAAAAGGGAATTTTATCAAAACTGTCTGTATCTCTGCGTGGTGGGTGATGATTAAATTCTAATTTCAAGCGTGGCATATGGTATAATTCTTACTTGAAATGAACAAAATCATTTATGATTACCTGAACCAGATCTGGCTCCAGGATTTTCAGGCAATTTTGCCAAAACAAACAAAAAGGCAACATAAGTATGCATTTCAATAATCAAATAAAAATTGTTCTAACAGCATTTATCCTTGCGTTCACTTTTAAAATGTTATTTAAAAAGAAATATCTTATGAATCTATGATTATTTAAAAAAACTAATATTGTTTAAAAAGGAATTTGCGGGAAGATGTTCTCAGAAACTATTTTAAGAGCTTATGCTAATTAGAAGGATAATTTTGTAGAAGTTGTACTGGATACCAACATTTCAAAGATCTTAAAATCTTCACTTACAAAATTACAAGTTTGCAAAGTACTGAAATATTTTTTTCTGTCACTGTGTGATAGCAAATCCAGTAGACCTTCTATGAACTGCCTATAAATGACTGGAGGGTGGGTGGAGAAATTGGGGCGTGTAGTTAATATTCACATTTCATTTTGCCTTCTCCTTCAACTTTTTAAAAACATTTTTCTCATGGTTATAATGGGCTCACTAACTTTGCTGTTGTAAAATAAACAATTCCTTGTGGAATACAGGTAAAAATATAGCCAATATTTAAACCTCCTGTTTCTAACATGGACATTAGCAAGACTTTTGTTGATTAAAATGGTGGAATTAATGGGGCATTACTTTAATTCCAAGTTTGAGTTTAAAAATTCAAGAGAAAAGCTATGTAATTTGTATAATTATTCTTATTTGTGTTTCATCTTCTTTACATCTTTGTTAATATTTGTTAACAGCAGGTTAGTGATCATTAAATTTATCAAAGCAAATTTTTGTGGAACATTTACACATCTTTCCAGAGTTCTTTCTGATATGAAGGTTAATGGTAGAGGATTGAAAATACACTTTTGCAATTTGAGTTGAAGAACCTAAAAAAATTCCTGCAAGACTTTTTGATGGGCCATGTTCAGGACAACAATTGTGATCATAGAAGAAAGACCTTAGAGGGGACCAAAGTTTTTACCTGAACTTTTTACTTTTACTTTATAAAAGAGAATAAAAATGCAGAAACCTTCTGTAGGTCAGTAGGAGAATTCCTTATTGACCCCTCTGAAGTTTATGGGAGGGGAAGTTTTTACGTGACTGTAGGAAATATTGCTGTAAGCAAAACAATGACCTCGCATTCAAGACACGGTCATGTTAAATCCCAAGTATTTGGCACGTTTAAATATTTCAATGGGCCTGTTTTTACATGTGAAGGGTAAATAAATATGGGGCAAAAATAAACCTTACTTAAAGATGCTAAAGCAAACATAAAGGTATTGCATTTTTATGTTGGTCTTAAAACAAGCCCAAGGCATTCTCCCACACTTTTTTTCCCAACATTATCTCCACCTGTAATAATAAAACATGTCTTCTGATTACTGTGCTTTCTATTATCTCATGTCTGTATCTAATTTATTTGCTACCCAGCCTTACTTTTCCTGTGTTTAAGGGTTCTTTTTCTTTCTCTTTTGGTAATGCAATCCCAGGTTGTGATAGGTGGATATATCCCTAGCCCCCCAAATTTTTCTTGTCTTACTGAAAAGAAACATTAAAGTTGTAAAATATTTCAGAGCATGATGTGTCCCAAACTAGAAAATGAGGCTACATTTAACTGATGCTGTTTTAAATTCTTATAAAGAGTAAGAAAAAGTTGCTGCTTTAGAAACGTGAAATTGCAAAAACCCAAGGAGTACAATGAGTTTTAATGCCCTTCAAAATATAATGCCCTCACAGTGATTAATAAACTGTTCATATCTTTAGTATGTGAATGTGATTATAGTTTTAATATGTGTGTTCTGAAAGTCATTGGGACTGCTTATGCTCCAACAGTTAAACCGATACACAGATCTTTAAAAAATAGGAATATTTAATCATACATTTAAGACTATTGATTAAATTAGGAGAAACTTTCCATAATCCATTTGCCAGGTGTAAAAAATGGATATATCAATTTTTTTGTGCTTAGAGACTTTCTTACATGTGTATATTCATTTTATTCATAGATTAAAATTCATAGATTAAAAGTACACTTTCGTGCCTAGTTTCAGCATGGGTTTTTTTGGTAAAAATCTCTCTGCAGGTCTTGTTTTAAGACCTTTGTGGCCAGATAAAATACTCAACCCTTGAAGTCCATGTCAACGGGAGCCTTTCCATTCTTTTCCATGGATATTAAAAGAGGCCCTTACTGTTCTTCTAAGGCAAAGTGTGCTTTGCTGTGATCCCAAACCTATGTGATTATCAGGACAGAGGAGATAGTGTGTGTGAGTGAGTGATTTATGCTCTGCTTGTTTCTGTTGTCCACAGAACATGACTTTGCTACAAGATGAACTCTGATTTCAGGAAATTACCCACATTGTCAGCGAATTTGCTTGTCCTTCTTTAGCATTATGAACAGCCCATTTTTCATGTTTTAGAAATATTTTAATGCTGGACTTTGATATATTATTACCACATGGTCATATCACAATAAACTTTCCACTGCACGCAGACAGACTTGAGGATTCCTAAAAAAATAGTATCAAAGGAGCATTGCCCTTGGGTCCCTGCAGAGATCCAAAGGAAAAGCTCTCCCTAGAGCTGGCTCAGTTTTACTTTTCCCATAGATAATCACGGTGCACAGGAGTCAGAGGTTCCAGTCTCAAGTTTACCCTGAGAATAAGGAATTTTGGGAACGTACAGGACGGGTAGGAAGAAGGTTTGAAAGGAAAAAGTGCCAGTCTGCATAAAACTGGTGAAACAAAAATACCATCAAAAGGTCAAAATGGTTGATCTGACTTTATCTAACAACAACAAATATTGATGTCAAGGGGAGTTTTGGGTATGGGAGAGATATGTAAATCCCTGATTTCTTCATGAAAAACACCATGCTGTGTTTTGTGGGTTATTTAATTACCTGATGGGGAATTACAAACCTGTCCTGGAGAAGGCAGCGGGGTTTTTAAGTCTTCCTTGTCAAAAGGAACGGGAATTTACCTTTCCTAAACCTCTTGTTTTAGGAGACAGAAGTAGAGGAAGAACTCGTTAAGACTCCCCAAGAGTGGATGAGTTAGTCCCAAGCCAAGTCTGAAGGCCAAATCTGTGTGATTTGGGAAACACACTTTGTTTCTGGATGGGATTTTTTCTTCTCAAATTCCCTATAAATAAAAGAACAGAGATTTTCTGAGCTGATGTGTATCTGCACTGAGGGCAGGGTCGTGTTAAGAGCTGAGATAGCTGAGAAAAGGGCTTTGTTTGCCATTATTAGCTACAGGAAAGGCCAGAATGTCCATTTGAACTTTCTTCTCTATCCCATCAAAGTATGAGCCTGAGGATCTGAAAGCAAATAAGTAAATTTTTTTTTTTTCTAAGAAAAAGGCCATTATTTTTTATCAAGCTTGGAATTTCCCTCTTTGAGGCTGGTCAAGTGCTGGAAGAGGGATCCAGTGGGAACCTTAGGAAAAGTTATCCTTGGAGGTGTTCCAAACCCAGCTGAGGAGGCCCTGGGCAATATTCTCTAGCTCTAAGATTGGTCTTTTTTTGAGTTGGTGTTGGACCACATGGCTCTGGATGTGCCACCCAGAGGAAATTATCCTGTGATTCCCTGACTGAATGAACCAAGCCAAACACAAACAAGTGTAGGTGAAGTTCTATTCCCTTGCAACTTGATATTTTCTATCTATGAGACACAAATATTCCTCATATCTTCTATTTTTGGTAAGACGCAGGTTTAATGATATGAAATTGAAGCGGTAGAAGCATTTTAGTATTAAATATTATACAGTTATAAAGTAAAATATTAAAGTATCAAAGCATTTTCCTTCTGCTTGGGCTCTTCAGAAACACTCTGAAATACTGAAGAGCAGCAGAGAACCAGTGAGTCAAAAGAAATTGAGGCAATATATTGAAATAAGGAAAATATCACTGGAATCAAAGGGGATCCCAGTGTCTCCCATAGCCTGAAGTCTGAAAGTTTGCAAATTTGAGCACTGGCATTGCCTCTGCACAGCATCTAGCTCTTCCCTTTTGGAATTCCTTCATTGCATTTCCTTCAATAGAAGACATTTTTTTCTTTGGAGCTCTGCATTTTTCTCTTTAAACCAGTTTCAAACGTCACCGAATTCTCTGCCGTGAGTTCAGTATCCAAGCAGGCAGAAAGATTCTTTTCTAATTTTGTAAAGGATGGAGTCTTAATCCCTTGACTTTGAGTGATGAGGTTAAAGAAGTAGCTCAGATTTTTTTTGATGAAGTGAAAGATAAAGGGACCTTTCTTTTTATATTCCTCTAATTCTTTATACAAGTAAGAACTTCCACTTACACATTTAAGAATGCTCCTGGAAACTAATTTTGGAGTTTATACTTAATGAAAAACCTGTACCTAGAATTACTTTTACCTCTTACTTTCCCTGTAACTTCCCATGTCTTGTTTTTCCATTTAGGAAAACTGAGGGACGATAAAACCTCATCCACCACATCTTGCATCTCATACGTAACAGGGAGAAACCAAAAGACCTCATTGCATTAATAATTTTAGTCCTGATTTGCATACATTCCTGTTTCTTTTTCTGATAGGAAACAAATTTACTTTATAATGACCAAACAGTCTCACTTTTCCTTGTGTACCTTCATTACAAGACAGAATATTTGTTTTGAAACCTGTTGGCAGATAAATCTGCATGGAATTCCTGGGTGAATATTACTGCCTTAGAGCTACCACCTGGGTGAGGTCACCATACAGTAAGTGAGCAGAAAAACAGATATTTATGGTCACCCAGCCAGAACCAATGTGTTCTGCTGACTTACTGGTGTCCTTTCCATTTGCAAATGGACATTGCATCAAAGAAATAGCTGATAAAATCGTGGAATCATGGAATGGCTTGGGTTGGAAGGGACTTTTGAGACCATCCCATTCCACCCCTGCCATGTGCAGGGACACCTCCCATTACCCCAGGGTGTTCCAAACCCTGTCCAGCCTGGCCTTGGACACTGCCAGGGATCCAGTGGCAGCCCCAGCTTCTCTGGGCACCCTGTGCCAGGGCCTGCCCATGCTCCCAGCCAAGAAATTCTTCCCAATATCTAATCTGAACCCATCCTGTTTCACTTTGAAGCCCTTCCTGTCATTCCATGCCCTTGTCCAAAGTCCCTCTCCAGCTCTTGTGGGGCCTCTTTAGGTGCTATTTCTTGTGGTGTTCTGGATATTTTTTCTCCACATTTTAAATTGAATTTCTTTTGATTTCTTTGCTCCTCTGGTTCTGTTTCTTGTTAGCAAAACTGAAGTAAAACAAGCCTTCCTGTGCGGCTGGAAAAAACTGTGTTGAATTTGGTTGTGGAACAGGGGAGGTTCAAGAGTTTTGAGCCTGTTGTTTATTTGAATCAATCAAAAGTCCAATAGGCACAGTTCGTACCTGGCATAAATGGGATCATTATTGTCCTGTCTTCTCCCTGGGAACCATCCTGCTGCTCTCTGCAAGCAATGGTGACTCAGGCAGAGGTTTTTAGACCCTCTTGAGCCTTTATTGCAGGTTTGGTAGTCTGCCTTTATTTGCATGTAGCTGCGTTTGCCATCTACCCTCTACTTAAAAGATTGAAATCTGCCTGTGGGTTCCAGAGTTGTTGGTCCTGCTGGATGGATTAACCAGTTAAAAAGAGTGGGTTTTGGCTGTACAGGTTCAGGTATTGGATCCATTTCCCCCACGTCAGGAACACCACCCATTGACAGCAGGCCTCATCAACAAAGTACAGTCGGGATACGGCCAGGAATGTCAAATATTTATCCCTTCTAAAAAATTTAATATGTTCTCCTGGGGCCTGATTACAGAATTTTTTAATGCTTACAAATTTCTTCAGTGCAACAGTACTAGTTTGTTTCCAAGGAAACAAATGTACTTATACTGCACTGCACACATTCTTAATCATTAAATTCTATAATCTCCCTGCCTCGTTGTTTCTTTTCCTCTCTCTCTCCCTTTCTCTTTGAATGGGTAACTTCTAAAAATTGTTTGCCTTTTTTTTTTTTTTTAAGTGGAGTCCCCAGATACTCTTTAACTGCAGGTAAATTTTCAAATATGTTCTCAACAAAGCATTGTTTCAAATTACTGGAAAAAAAACCCAGCCCCTTAATTGTTCAGAGCTTTTATGAAATCATGTTAATCAAGATAAATATGTATTCTTTATTCTTCCGCTATTTAATGTGCAAATTTATTTTTCTGAAGCAGATCTTTAGTGTGGTTTGATGTGAAATGTCTGGGTATGAGTGATATTTAAAAATCAGTCTTCAATGTATATTTTTTAAATTCAGGCTCTGCAGACTATGTATGTTTATGCAACACTGTTTCTGTAAGGGGAAAAAAGTATGTGAGCCTATATGGTACTTTACAGATATACAATTTACATATAAGATACCAGCTTTGATTTTTTCATTCAAAATATACTAAATATTAACTGAGGACTAATAGGAGCTCACTGGAGGGACGACACATTTTTAAAATGACATCTTAGCATTCAAACCATTCATATTCTTCAATGTGAATGTAATTTTTATCTAAATGATTTCAGAGGAAAATTGATTCATTTGACTATAGTGCTCCTAAGACCAGTGGGAAGCTCATCATCTTAATATTGAATCTGTAAATCCTTTCCACTAGGGATGATTAACAGCTTTGTCAAGTGTTTATTTTACTTTAAGAAGAATATGTAATTTCCTGGCATAACTGAGACAGATTTCACTCTATTTCTTCCTTTGCATGTCACATTCATGCTGTAGGTTAGCATGATCGAGCCTACCTCTATTAGACTTCTATTTTGAGCAGTAAAAGGATAGCCTAATAAGTTTTCATAGTTTAATGAGCAGACATCAGTTTGCCCTATGATTCATTTATACTTGATAAATAAAAACCCCTCAGCAGTCCTGATAAGAAGTAATAACAGGGAATTACTTCCAGATGGCACTTTTGCTGTACTGCACGTGTGGTCTGAGCTGCCCAGGGGATACAAACCCCACGTTGGAGCAGCCCTGTACTGTTCCCAGGATGGGAATCTGTGGCAGACCCTCCTTGGTGGCAGGACAAGGACAGGAGCTGGGGTGATGTGGAAGGGTTGAACTGTGCAGGGACATTTCCATGCTGAGCTTTGCCCATTTGCTTTTTCACTTTTCAGTGAAATAAAGGGAATGGGAAAGATGACATCCTCGATGCCTTAGCTGGAGTATCTGATCACCTCTCAGATTTTTCATTGCTTGCTGTGTGGTGGCAATAAAAGGTTATTGAAACATGCACATCCCCTCCCAAAACCCAATATATTATATTCACACTCAGATAGTTTTCCGTGTATGGTTATTTAAGACACCAAACTCCAGCATCTTCACCAAGCCTTTCAGAGTTCAGGAAGTGTTAGGACAATGCTCTCAGGCTTATGGTGGAAATCTTGGGGTGTCCTGTGCAGGGCCAAGAGCTGGACTCGATGATCCTTGTGATTTCCTTTCAACTCAGTATATTCTATGATCTTTTTTGGAGGATTTAATTTGTGACCTTTCCTTTCTTTAACTACTCAAGTGAAATGCATGAGGTTTGGCCACAATGTCAGTGCTGAAGAAGATACTCTATAACAAAAGGAGTGAGAAAATGGTGTATTGAGGGATTCCTATAAAGCTTTACCAATCTGAATTATTCTCACTTGTAGCAGGAAGGGGAAGATTCTGTCCTTGTGCTGCTGGTTGTCCAGCTAAATCTCAGCTTTTTGGAGGGTTGTGGTGAGAAGTGTAAATGAAAAGTTCAGCCAGTAATGAGCTCTGTATGGTTTGGACCTTCCTGTGCAGACTGGCCAAGTAACAGATTTCAGGGGAAAAAAAAAAAGAAAGTTTGCTAAAAGCCTTAGTTTCTCTTCCAATATGAGATTAATTACAGCCAAAGCGATCAGGGAATGCTCCTGCTTTAAGAATAAATGTTGTGAGCGTGATTGCCTTCAAAACAGGAGTGACACAAATCTATTCTGCCTCTGAAACAGTATCATCAAGTATTGTTTTGTTTGGGTGTTTCTGCAGAAAGTGCTCCGTGCTCTTTTCTCTCCAATTTCCTGCTCAAAGTCTAAAATAGAAATTGCAGATTAGAAAATCCTTTGAGAATGGGGTTCAGCAAGTGAAACTGCTTGAAGGTAAGTTTCATACTAGTTTGACTGAATTTAATGAGCCATTGTTAGGAGCCAAGCAAGCAAGTATTCTAGTGAGGCAGGAGGTATACACAAGCTGTCTTTTCAAGAAACCATTGTAAATCTGGTAACAAAGAGAGCCTGACTTTCTCCTTGAATTACCATGTTGACAAAAAGTCTACTGCATGCACTGATAGCAAATGAGATACATTCTGCTGGTAAAGAAAATTAGACCTTAAATTTAACTCTCTAAAGCCTAACGTCTAGGGCAAGGGAAAAGGCAGAGTCATGCTGAAAAGCAAGCTGTTGCTTCATCGCCGAGCTAAACGCAGGCTGTGTGTGACTCCTTGTTCTGAGACAGAACATTTTGTGCAACTTTGCTCTATGATTAACGAATGTATTTTAACAGAGACTAAAAAGCATGGGGAGAGTGGGGGGGAAAAAAAAAAAAATAAACCAGCGTAGCAAGCTGTGTCTTTAACCAGTAGGGATTAAACAATTCACTTTGTTACCTGGGAGGCATCAAGGTGAAGGTCTCTGGTTCTGAGGGGCTGTGCTCACTCAGTGCTTGCTAACCTTGGGCTGGCTGCTTGTAACGTGTGTCTTTGCTGTAGCCTGAAAAGGGTTTTTTAATATTTAAAGTTATTAGTTTATAGTATCCATGTAATTTCTTCAGCCAAAGGGCTTTAATTTCTTTGATGTGCATCTCTGTTCCAGCTGGTACTCCTACCACTCCTGCTGTCTCTTAGCCCTAAGTAAGGTTTCTCTCTTTGTTAAAGCTGGTGCCACTGATTTATCTTCAGCTCTGAGAAGGGCTTTTATCCATTTTAAAAGTGATGCTGCTGAGACAGCTTTCCCTTGCCCTGAGAAGAAGATTTTTTTATTCATATTTGCTGGTTGGTTGGTGGTTTTTCTTTTCTTTCTTTCCTTTAAAAAGTATTTTTACACAGAGGTGTATTTCTCTCAGGTTGCTTATGGGGTCCTCCTATGCTGTGTTTCTTCACAGAAAAATCTTTTTTTGGGGAAAAAAGCAAATTTCCCCTCTTTTTGGGAGCATTGCTCTCCCCACCCCACTGGGGGGTACACACAATATTGCCTTAAGGAGGATCTTAGTTGTACCATAGAGGACAAAAAGTTTTCCTTATTCAGGGTCCTTTATCAGGGAAAATCACCTTGGACTTTCCCCCTGAAACTATTCAAACTGTTTCTCCTCCCTACATCTGCTGGAGTCAATAATGTCCTTGTGAATTAGGCTCATAATTTGTTATTTGAAGTAAATACCTTGAGTTTATACACTTGTGGCTTCCTGGACTGGCCTTCCTAGGTTGTTTTCCCATTTTATTGGTTATCATCTCTTCTGTACCCTGTAGTGTAGTTTTTTTTTTTTTTTTAATAGATTTTAAATGAAAATGATTTGAATTATCTTTATACAGATAACTAAAGGCAGCTTTTGAAGTCATCTGGTCTTCCCTGGTTACTTGGGTTGGAGCACACCAGAAATATTTATTTTATGTATATTTTTTTTTGTCTATGTTTAATGTAGACAAATCTTAAAAGTGTTTTATATTCATCCTTATAAAAAAGAGCATCTATGAAATACCTGAAAACTAATAAAATGCAATAGATTTGGATTAAAAAGATCCTAGAAAAAGATTGCAGATCACTCTAAAAACCAGAAACAGATTCTGAATATGGGAGTACTGCCCAGGAGACTTCAGAGACTGTACAGTAAAGAAAAGAGTATTTTTTTCACAGGATCCTGAGATACCTTGATGAGATTGACAATCTCCTATGAAAAAAAAAAAGTATATTTACTGTTAAAAGTAGCATGTCCTCCATCAAAGACAAAATTAACTTGTAACTTGGTATAACCAAAGGCCCTGCTGCCATCTACGTGCTGAGAAAGAGTTTCAGCCTTTTAACAGTTTTCTCTTTTGGAGTCAGTCAGAATTATGAACGATCTGGGATATCTTACATTGCCTGCAGACGAGACAAAATGCTGTTATGCAGGCCAGCAAATAAAGCTTTGCACTAATCAAATGCTCTGCTGAATAAAATATGAGCATGTTATTTTGCATAATAAATAGCAAGCCAAAATATAAATTGAACAGTAGTACTAATAAATAAATAAGATCATCTAAAGCTGGTTTTTCAGGAGCAAAAACTTCAAAGTTCATCCATTATGGGTGTGTGTGTGTGCATTAGTGTGTACGAGCAGAGGTGAAATGGTGGCATATATTGGTTTTTTCTCTACCTTTTTTGGGTCTCACTCTCTATTTGGATCATTAATCCATAAAGAACAAGGAAAGAAACCTTTCTTCCCACAGAAGTGGAGTTGGAACTGGATGGTTTTTAAGTTCCCTTCTAACACACAGTCTGTATTTCTCTTTTTGCCTTACAAAGCTAAAAGCTTGCAGTCGGTTTCTACTTTCTGGAGACAAAACAGATCCTCTTTGCACTGACAAAGCCAGTTAAAATATTTCATTTTTGGTGGCTGGGAGTTTCTGTCTGCAGACAGATGAACCAAGGTGCTGCCTGGAAGCCTGTGCTCCTTGGGTACATCTCTGCCCTTTGGGGAAGTTTTCTCCCCATCAGGGAAGACAAGAAAAGGGGAAATATTATGGTTTTCATATGTGTTGATTTTCAGTGAAATAAGAGGCTTTCAAGGAAAAACAAACCTATTGCCTTAGAGCAGTTCCGTTATGAATAGGAACAAAAAAAACCCCAGACGAGGCATTTTTGACCAGTTGTTTTCAAGCTACATCTCCTTTATTCCCTACCTAAACTCCGACTATATGAAGATGTTTAAGCAGCCCGGTGTCAGACTGGACTTCAAATTTAGACCAAAGGCCTGTGAGACAGGGGGGATTTCTGGTACCCCTGCCATATAAATCATGACAGCAATCGAAAGAAACACAAGCAGAATTTATTTTTTTTTTTTAGTTTTTTGGGGAAGTCATGTGTCACCTGTCACCACTGGTGACACTACAGCCAAAGCAGTAACAAAAATCTGAAGAGGTCGGCAGATTTTCAGTTACCTCATTTCTTCTTCTCCTTTTTTTCTTTTTTGGTTTCCAGTCACGGGAGAGCATCTGATTTTTTTTTTTAGGAGCAAATATCAGGAAACTATTTGGGCTCTGCTTTCAGTTTTTGCTGTGAGGTTACAGGGCAGGGCAGTACTGGAGGCAGGCAGGGATCTTTCCAGTCGGATGCCAGGGTTGGGAGGGACCTCGTGTCAGCCTGGAGCTCTCAGTGGGGCAGCATCCGAATCTCCAGGGATGGAGGGAGCAAGGCAGGCAAGGAGGGATCCTGTCTCAGGAATGTACTACACTCAGCCCATTCCCAAGTTTCCTCTCAAAAATTAACCTTACTGACGCTCACAAGAAATGAAAATACATAGTGGGGGGATTATCTTTATTTCTTTATTTTTTTTTTTCTTTCCCACAAAGCCAGACAATTCCCAAGACCCTTTACTGTTATTTTTCAGTGTACCTCAGGCTGGGACAACTTTTTTTTTCCTAAACCTACATCTAATGCTTTCAGTTACAGCTTTAAATTTTCCCCTCTGATGCCCATAACAACCATGTTCCTCTCTTCTTCAGGATACTCATTCCTTCCACATCTTTTATTAAAAAAAGAGAACCACCGCAGGTTTCTTACTTTTTTTATCTCGTTTCTTCCTAATGCCACAAGTTTAATCCTGAGAACTGCTCTCCCAATTTATCTCATTAATGCCCATCTGCTGTTCAGGGGAACTCCCTCGCCCATCCTGCTGTCAGTGGCTTGGATATCTACAGAGAATTTCACATCCCAGCCCCCCAGGGGTGTGACTTGCTGCTTGGAATCCATAATGCCCCAAGCATCTCATTTTCCACATATATATATATATTTTCAACTTAGCCTCACTGGATGCAGAGCAGCCCAGTGACTCTTTTGCTGTTTAATACTTGATTTTTTTGAGAAGTCACTCTGAGAACCCAAACTTCAGACTCAAACATCTCAAGTGATATTTAGGTGTTTTAAATCTTTCCTGAACCTGTCCCTTTATCTGTAAATAAGGGTGAACATTCCCCAAAGTGGCAAAACTAATGAAAATTAATAACCCATTCTCATAACAACCTTTTTCTGAAACTGAGGTTCATTTTTCCATAGATTGTTAATCCTAAGTGACTACACTTATAGAAAAATATTACTTATTTGCAGGCTATTTGTTAATAGAAAACAAGGTCCCTATTTGTAGTGGAATTTCTTCTCAATTGATAACTCAAGTGTGCCTTTTTTGTCTCTTTAACCTCTAGAGGTGCTAAAAAAGAATAGCAAATAAATCCTATTAAATTAAGGGACTCATATTCACATTCCTGTTGCCTACTGAATGCGTTTTCCCTGAAAACTCCTTGGCTTGCTTATTGGTGTTGGATAACACCACATTTTATTAAAGATCTGTGAAGTGTTTCCTAAGATGTTACATAGAGCTTTTTTTTTTTTAGACATTTAAGTTTTACAAAATCTTCTTGGCTTTGCATAGGTGATAACAGGAAAGAGGAATAATGAGACAAAACCTCTTCTTTCGGGGTTTTTAATTGAGAAACAAATTATTTCATGGCTTCTCATTAGTTATTCCCATGGATTCTAATGACAAGGTGCCAACTTTCACACTTTAAGCAGGTTAATTAACCAGGTAGTAATGAAATTGGGTGATACCTGTGTGTTGGTGTGCCACAGCTCCTAATAATGTGCTTTAATGTCTGTGAACCTGAAAGGATATTTTCAGCTCCAGCTCTTCTCAGCACTGCATAAATAAATGCTTCCCAGCTAATAGGCAAACTCATTTTAAAGTTACACTTTGGTCACCATTATTATGTTTCAAGAAGTAGATGTTGATATTTCTGCCCTTTTTGAGACTATAAAGGGATGCCAAGAAAGCTGGAAGACCTCAGCTGATGTGTTTATTTTCCTTCTATTCACTGGCCACGTGTTAAATATTTTAATGCTATTTCTTTCCCCTAGAAATAATAAAATTAAATTTAAAATTGATATTTAAAGACTTTCTAGGGTAAAATTGATGTGAAAATATGGGCAAGTAGCAGGAACCAAGGTTAACAGAGTAGCACATGCACAAGGAAGGAGACACATTTGAAAAAGAAAAGGAAAAAAAAAACAAAAACACCACAAAAAACTGAATTTTGGGTTTCCCAATAGCAAGTCTAAATAGCTCTGTGTTTTACCTAATTTAAGAAATATCTTTTAAAGGATCCCAAAGAGTATCCTTAGCTAGAAGAGCTGCTAATAACCAGTGGTGTTGGAGGGGATATAAAGAAATGCTTGAGTTCAGTTTTTCTGTTTGAAATATTCAGGCACAAGTGGCACAATTTTTTTATGGCAAATAAAATATTACACAAGTTTTGTGTTCCTTCTTGCTGGCGGTCTGCTCACACAGCAATTCTGATTTCTAGGAAAGTATTTGTTATTTCTAAATATTTACTGGATGGTTTATGCAAACAAGTGTTGGCCTTATTCAAGCAGTGATCATTTTTACCACTCATTGTTTATAATACACAATTTGTCATCAAAATCACATGGGCATTGTCTCCATTCTCCTACTGGATGTTTGACTGCTTTAAAAATGAGGAATAACAAGGCTGGCAAGTGAATGAAGTACAAAAAAGTCCTTCCTCATATGAATGTTTTGAACAAATAAACATTTAGGCCAAACTTAAAAGGTCTTGCAAATATTTGTCTGAATAAACCAGTCAGGGCCCATCTGAACACTTGCCGAGAGCAAATAACACGACCCAGCAGAAAACAGCAAAGCAAATTTCCCAGGCTTGTTTGTAAAAGTAATCTTCAGCAAGTATTTTGGATTGTTTGACCACATATGTCCCAGTGTTTACTCACAGCGAGCAGGCTACTGAGCTTGAAGGCATCTTCCTAGCAAAGCAGTTGAAATATGAACTGAATTCATGGTATTTATACTGCTTTTAATATTTTTTTTTAATAGCCTTTTATTTTTTGTATTAAATCCTGAGAATTTTTTTAAGCCTAATAGAAAATTTCAGCAGGATTCTGTTGACTGATGAGGAACTTTGCTCAATGCAAAAGTGCAAAATGCCAGTGATTTTCTTTGCTTGCTCTAGTACTGAGTGACCTCTTCTAATAGTGTTTTTCACCATGTTTTATTTGTTTGTTTGGGTTTGCTTGTGTTCCTGCTTTTAACCACTGGGATCATCAGTTGGGAGCAATTTTCTTCCCTAGGATAGAGCTTAATACAGCTAGAAGTACTGGGAAGTCAGCAAGTAATTGATAAATGCAGTGAGTAAATGGTGGCTTACCCAACAAAACCCAAATTTAAGTTCTCAGGCCTAGGTGGTCTGAAAAGATTAAACTCCACTTGGCTGGGGTGCGTTGAATAATGATTGAACACCCAGAGCATCTCAGCCCTGCATCTCCCACTCTTTTTTTTATTTTACACATCACAATTACCAGCCATGATCTTCATTCATGACTTATTGTGGGCGACAGGCCATAATCCTCATTCATGACCAGCTATAAGAGAAAAAAAAAAACCAACAAAAAACCAACCCAGCACACAAAACAAAAGCCCTTCATGCCACTTAGAGAGAACATGACATTATGCAGAGTTTCCCTCATTCTACAGATACAACAAATGCCACAGCAGAGATGCTTTTAAAGCATCTGTTTAAAAAAAAAAATAAAAAAATGCAGCTTCTCTAAGTTGTTGTGGGGAAGAGAAAAAAGCAGGGTGGAATTGCAAACATGTATATCATTACTGCAACTGCATTCCATTTATTTTCCTTTGCAAAATAAATTACATAAATGGGGTTTGTATTGTTAGCTATTCTTCATTCAGAGATTGGGATAATTAGGTTTCAAATACGGTGATGTTTTAAAACACATTTAATTTAGTAAAATTGGTAAGGAAGCTACAGCAATTAAAAATAAAGGACAAAAGTTTCTTTTGCCTTCCTGGGTAATTTGGGGTGAATTTAGACTATGGCATTAGAAGTACAAAAGGTAACTAAAAATGCCATTAAATGAAATGTTCCCAGTCCAAGCAATTTCCTTCTTAGCAGAAAGTAAAATGCAAACAGAGATTACTAAAACCCTGCTGTGTTTAATTTAAGTGTATGTAAGCCTTTTACTCACAGTTATTTTGTCTGGAGATAATCATGTAGATCCTCAGTGGTCAGAGCTGTGAAGCGTGTGTTGTCAAAAGTTGCTCACTCTTTGATTCCCCCTCGCTTCTGTCAGCCATGGTTCACATCATGCAAGCTCAGCTCATTCATCTTCTGACAGGGTGGGATTCTCCCATTTCTGTCTCCATCAATTTGTTCCTGTCGCCTCTGGATGGCTGGCAGAAACACGGAAAGAGCGTGTGAGTTGGGTGTAAATTATCATTATTTCTCTGGCTAACGGGAGCACGCTGCGGGGACGGAGCAGGCCCGGCCTGTCCAGCACGGCAGCAACAGGCCGGGCTGTAGGGATGTTAAACCAAAGGGAAAATTCGGCATCTTCTGTAGATTCCTTATTCTGCAGAAGTGAGAGGGTTGGAGAGGCATTAGATACGGAGCTGTGCATTGGCAGGGCCCGTTCTGGAGAGGCTGGATGTGCACATCCCAGAAGGAATTCTGTGCAGCCAGAAACGCGGGGCCGATGCTCGAGGCACGGGGCTCTCCTGGGCAGGGGAGTCAGCAGGGAGTTTGGCCCACAAAAAGAGGTGCTTTGTGGGGAGTCTCTTTTGTCACAGAGATTTTTGCTTTGGTGCTTTGTACTGATAGCTCATATCTCGTCTGAGAGTGCTCCGGGAGAGGTGAGGACTTCTCTTGTTACCCAGGTCTTGACTCATAAGAGTGTAGACAGTTGCTATTGCTTCCACAGGGACCAGAAATTGCATTTAGCATTGATGCCAGGATGATTTTTTGCCTTTTCTTTTATACCCCTCTTATATACCCTTTTATATAGTTTTTATATATTCTTAATACTTTTAACCTACATACTTGTAATTTTTAATGATAACTCAGCTGAGACCCACTGTACCATTAAACCAGGAGACCAAACATTCTGGGAGCCCCAGACACCAAGGTCCTCTCCAGAAGACATTTTGTAAACTAAAATAAGCCCATCCAGGAAGAAAGTTCCTCGAAACGGAGGGTTCACTCCATCCTCTCATTAAGGAATCTTAGATAGATATGTTAGTTTGCAAGGCCTATAATTGTGTGCATTTCGGGGCATTCCACCTGGACCAAGTGCTGCACCCCAAGATCCTTAA
This sequence comes from Vireo altiloquus, assembly GCA_013396875.1. Taxonomy (NCBI): domain Eukaryota; kingdom Metazoa; phylum Chordata; class Aves; order Passeriformes; family Vireonidae; genus Vireo; species Vireo altiloquus. The sequence continues at coordinate 129,175 of VZRF01005150.1, read as the reverse complement.
ATAAATACCAAAATAAAAGCCTCTTTTCCCCATAAACCATGTTTTAGTTTTGATTTTAAGACCAGAGAAAGGCAACACACAAGGAAGGGGAAGCAGAGTGGGTGTAAAACAGTTCCCATTTGCCAGTCGCAGAGTGTGGAATAATCACAGCACGAGTGTGGAATAATCACGGCTGGGAATGAGCCAAAAGCTGCGATGCAGCGAGGGCTGAGGTGCTCCTCAGCTGGCAGAGGCAAAACTGCAGCGTCCTAGGATTCAGACAAAGCAGGATGAGGCGGGGAGGAGGTTCAGCTGCAGCCTGGCTGCCAGCACATTCCAGCCTGAGACCTTGGGTGCCACCTCAGACCCATCAGCTGCTCCGGTTTGCCCTGTCCTGCTCGTGCTGTCCTTCCTTTTCAGCACATGCTCTAACTGTGTGTGGATTTTACCAGGCAGAAAATGTTAACATTTTTAGGAGTTCAGCTTCTGTGAGTTTGGAATGAAAAGACCAAGAGCGCCAGGTGAGGATCAAGCAAGTTGTTCTTCATAAAATTGCGTCTCCTAAAATCATGGAATTCCAGAGTGGTTTGGGTTGCAAGGGACTGTAAAGCCCATCTCGTTCCAGCCCCTGCCATGGGCAGGGACACCTTGCACTATCCCAGGGTGCTCCAAGATCCATCCAGCCTGATCCTGAAAGCTTCCAAGCACCAGCTTCTCTGGACAACCTGTGCTAGAGCCTCAGAACTCTCTGAGTAAAGAACTTCTCTCTAACATCAAATCCAAATCTCTCCTCTTCTAGTTTAAAATCACCTCTTGCTCTTTTTTCTTACGTTCATGTCGCTGAGCTGTGAGGTCAGTGTCTCTTCTGATGTCTCTGCTTGGATCCTGGAGCACACAGAGATTTATTCACCAGCCTCCCCTCCCTGAGCCACAGGGTCCAGGTCACCATGTGGAGAAAATCAGCTGGGGGGAAACATCAGCTTCCCACTCTCCTGGAGGTTTTCCAAAGACACCTCTTTCCACTGAGGCTGGGCATCATTCCTGAGCAAAGCTTCTTCTCAAGAAAGTTTCTTTCTGTGTGATGGATTTTTTTCTGGTTTTTTGTTTGGGTGTTTTGTTTTTTTTTTTCCACTGGGGGTGTGGGTGTTTGGCTTTTTTTGGGGTGTGTTTCTCAGTGGGGGTTGTTTGGGTTTTTTTGGCTGAAAATTATGACACTATTTTTTTACTTGTAGTCTACCTCTGCAAACTCAAACTCAATTCACTCCCACAAAAAACTTATCACATCTCCTACCCTGCAGAAAAAAAAAAAAAGGTGTTTCCCTCCATCATCTGGGTAGGAAAACACAGAGATGACCATGATGTTAAATAAGACCTTTATATCCTCTTTAAGGTTTTGCTCTTGTCCTTGGCACAGTGAGTGAAGAAGCTCTGACACATTTATTTCTTTTAATATGAGAGTAAGCAGAGAGAGACTGATGGCAATTACCCCTCTGCAGGGAAGAGCCTCTGCTGGGAGGCACCAAGAGCCCTGCTCTGACTCTGCTCGTCTTTAATGTGCTCTGGGAAATTGAATGGGAATTAGTGAGATGCAATGTGCAGTCTGATTCTTCATTTCACCTGGCCTGACTTTTGCAGCTCCACGTGATGCTCCTGCTCCTGCCTGGGAGATGTGGCTTATATAAAGAGAAAATAGGGGAGGAAAAAAAAGGAATTCGTCTGAAAATAGAAAATAGTGACAAAATCTGTGTTAGATTAATTAGATGTAAAGTGACATAAAACAGAATTTTCAAAGCAATCTAAAATTATGTTTTTCCATAAGCATTGTTGCAGGAGTGTTTCACCTTGTCAGCTCAGCTGCTTTAGGTCTTCCAGCAGCTTCTCAGATGGGAGATTTTTCCCTTTGTCCTGTGGAAGTCCATCTGGCAGCAGATCTGAGCAGGGGCACGGTGCCTAGCACCCCATCAGCCTGGCACAGGGAGACACTGAACAAATGCCATCCCTGCTTGTTCACTAAGGAGGGATCAGAACTCTGTGGGAAATCTACTGGGGAGCTCCCAGGTCTTCCTATCAGCCATGTCCTGTAGAAGGGTGATTTTATCAATGATAAAAAAAAATCCTGTTGATCTGGCTGCCATAAGGAAGCACTGGTTTGGGGTGGTTTTGGGCAGGGGAAGGGACAGGCAAGTAAAATACTTTCATTTTTCCATGAAATATTGTCACTGTGGTTAGGAACAGAGAGGATTTCTGTGCCTGTGCTGGTATCTTGTCCTGGTAACTTGCAGGGAAGAGTTACAGTGTTTGGCAATGAAAGGAAAAGAATTTCTGGCCAATTAAGAAGTTGAAAATGTTTGGAAAGCATTGGTGCTTGATTCTAGAGATGCTAGAATGTTATGGCCCTTTGCCAATCTTTTAATACTAGATGGACTACAATTTGGGGAGAAAATACTTTTTATGGAGGAACCTCTTTGCCATTTGATGGTCATCTTAGTCCTGTGTGTGGACTTTCACAATGCTTTTTATTTTTGTAAAGATCTGACAGAAAACTTGTATCTGAATTCAATTATCTGCTAGGGAAAATGAACCATTTGTGTGTTTCAGGAAGACTTTGGATTGCTATCAAGGTTTGCTCTGACCATAAACTACTAGGTTACCAAAAAACTCAGCTTGGAGGACAGTTCAGTCTCAAGGTTAGGAAATGATCACAAGTACCAGTGACTACCTTTAATCATAGCTTAGTTTGCCAAGGAGAATTTCCTTGGTACAATGTTCTTCTGTACCGAATTATAGAAGATTATAGTTGGGATTTTTTTTTTTTTTTTTTTTTACTTTAGGAAAGTTGTGTTGTTATTTCCCAGTGCAGAATGTTGTTATCTACCTGATAAGTATTGTCTGCAAGAAAATGCAAATGCTGTGTTACAACAACCTTGGTTTTTCCTTAGATCTTGTATCATTAGACACGTTAGGCTTAGTTCTGTTAACTTAAAAAATAATAAAAAAAAAAAGCCAACCCTGTTTATAGTTCTGGAAATGAGGTTTCATGGAATGATGTGAATTATGGTTATGTGCAGACACTTGGAATAAGATTGTTTCTGAGGAGCTGAAGGAAAAAGTTGCAATATTTGAAGTTTATAAAAAGCTTCAGTTTGGAATGAAAACAGTCCTTTCCCTGCCTCCCGCCCTCCCCCTTGGTCTCCTCTTGGCACTGGGAGAATCCTTGCGCTGATGGAAGTCGGAAGGAGGAGCAGCTGGTCGTGCCAGGGAAGCCTAGCAGATGCAGTGTGAAGAACTTGCTCCCTTTTAATTAAAGTGAGGATTAGAATCAGCTTCTGGATGCCTCAGAAACCACCTTTTCCCTCTATCAGAAACGCATCTCTCCACTTGTCTCATTCTCAGACACCCAGGACTCAGGACAGCTGAGATTTCTTAAATTTTTAGATAAGTTTATACTAAATTCTGCTTCTTTCCTGATATTCCTTGTCAAAATAGTCTCGCTCAGTCTTCAAATATCTCTTTGCTCAAATTGCCATTTTCTGAATCAGAGAATTCCTTGGATCACTGCTGAATTAAAGCTGGTTAAATTGCTCATTATGCACCATTTTCTGGTAAACAACTTTTTATATTTGGGAACCATTCCTGATTTCTGTGAATGCCCAGATATTTTTAGATACTTCACAAACAGTAGCTGTAGGTGTTCACTTGTTTTCCATTTTGACTATTTCCAATTCATGCTTGGTTCTTAGTGTACACTATTGGTCTCCTAAGACATATGATATTTACCCCCCTCTCTTCTTGATTAGATCATTGAAGCTTTTTTAAAGAGGGAAATAATTAATAGTTCTTGGTGAACAATCAAATGAAAAGGCAATTAATGAATAATGCACACACTCTGCACAAATTTTCAGACATTGATCATCTGTTAATTCTGTGCAATCTTTTGGATTCAGATATTTTTTCATTCATAAACTCGTGGTCACATGTATGCAGGGCTTGAATGTGACGCTGGGCAACGAATGACAGCAGAGAAAAATCAGGTTACTTCCTGCAGAAGAAAGAAAACCAGCCCCAAATCACACAAGTTTTCAGTTGTTCCAGCTCTTCTCTCTAGGCTTTGGTGACTCAGTTCTTCTACTCTCATCATCACCTACAAGCAGGGACTAAAACAAGATGTTTTACAACGTGTTGTGCAGCCACGGGGCATGTCTGTGTGCTGTACCCGAGCTCCAGGAACTCTGTGGTTACTGGGAAATCTGGGAAGCAGCAGTGGGCTGAGAGCTCCCTGGGAGCCTCTGACTGTGCCTTTGGTCAGCAGTCATCTCCTCTGATGGATCACTGTTTTTGGTGGACTCTGGGGCTCTGCTCTGGGACACACGCAGTTTTGCTGGTTGTTTTTTATTTGCTTTTAATTTCCTCTGATGTGCAGCAAGTTGGAGAACTGGAAAGGCTTAAAAATCTCTCTTTGGCAAATGCTGCCATTAGACATTTTTCATAATCAGCCCTGCAGGATCAGAAGGGTTTAACTCTGCTCGCTCGACTCCACCTGGTCTCTCCCAGCTCCCCTCCTCAGGATTTCTTTCAACCAGTGTGGGACAACTCTAACCACCTTGAAAAGTGGAAATTTGTCCTGTCAGCCATGGCTGGCTGAAATGTCACATGAAATGTCACTGATTTTAGGGATGTGGCCACCACAGGGCCACAATCTCTGCCCAGCTCCTGGTACAGCACGTACACGTAAAAAATCCCAGCCTCCAAAAAGGCTGAAATCATCGTTCTGGTGAAAAATGATCTGTCTGCAGGTAAAAAAAATGGGAAATACTGACTGAAAGAGTCCTACCCCAGTTCTACTCATCCTTCCGCCACTCAGCCCTGAGCCCTTAAACCAGAGCATGCCAAATTTTTCAAATTCTCTGCCTCTGAATTCACAACTTCATGTTGCCGAACCTGTGTAGAGAAGCCACCTCTGCATCCAAGGACCAAAGTTCAGGCTTAGGCATCTAAATCCATCCCAAAACTCAGATTTTTGGGTGCTTTAATGGATATGTCTCATTTGGGATGAAAGATGCAGTCTTCAATGATTTTGTGAAAAATACATTGCAAAACTTAAAAATCCAAATAAAATATATTTTGGAACTTTATTATTTGTGACTACTGCACAGAGTTTTGTGCAGAGATTATAGTGAATTATGAACAGAAAACTTAGAGGGTTTTATTTATCAAGCTCCTCTAAATGAGAAGTATTTTATTCATACAATAAAAATATCATGAAGAAGTAGATGAAGTTTGTTAATTTAAAAAATAATCTTAACATTCTCAATGCACTTCACTCATTCACTTCTGTTGGCATCAAGTTGAGTGTGTATTTATGTGCATGTGTGTACACATATGTAAAGCACACAGATACATATGATTTTTTTTTTTTTAGCTATTTTAGTTTTAATTCATAACTACTGAGCTACAGTTTATTATAAGGTTACTCAAGACAAACTGTTCCATTTCCTCTATTATCCAAACAGAATGGTTTATGGTCAGCCTGGTCAGGATCAAATTCAAATGGCCTCAGAGTTCAAAGGGATGGTGATGACTCCAGCAAACCATTTTTGTAATCTGTAAATTCCATTTCTACCAAAAAAAGGGAAAAAAAAGAAAATATTGGCAGGAGCTTGTAATGGCTATGGCAAGATTTTGCAAGGTCAAGAGAAAAGAGTGTTGTGTGTTTTGACTCTGTCTCAGGACAGACAGTGCATATTTGTGAATGGGTTCATGCTATACTGTTTGAAATGTTTTAAATTTGGGGATTTTTTTCCCCCTTCTTAGTGATCAGTGTCTGTGTGTGTAACTGGGACACTGTAGGCAGGGTGTAAAAGCCCTGATTTAAATCCCAGTACAGGAGTTTGGAGTCATTCCCCTGGGTGAGGGTAGGGAGGCTCAGAGACAGGGAGGAGAAGGAGCTGTATCCAGGATTTTCTGGTTGGGCTCTCAGGTGAACATGCCCTTGTTGAGGAGCTGTGCCTGGGCAGGGCAGCAGTGGCCATTCCAGCACCAGGATCCAGGACTGGGGACTTGTGTGCCTGTTCCTGTAGGAACAACTCAGTCTGTGTTGGTGTGTGCATGCAAATGCATTGTAAAAGTGATAAAAATCTGCTTTTATGGCTACCAACCCTGATTCACACCACTTCCCCACAGTCTTGCAGATTGTCTGTTCCCTTCTTTAAGTCCACCCCTCCCAAACCGCTCTCGTGTACTGACATGGATTTTTTTTTCTAGAAAATGTAGGCCTGGAGTGATTGGGCAATGTGAAATGGATTTAAGCTGACAGACAGTGGGTTTAGGTTGGATCTGTGGAAGAAATTCTTCCCTGTGAGGGTGGACAGGCCCTGGCACAGGGTGCCCAGAGAAGCTGTGGCTGCCCCTGGATCCCTGGCAGTGCCCAAGGCCAGGCTGGATGGGGCTTGGAGCAGTCTGGGACAGTGGGAGGTGTCCCTGCCCATGGCAGGGGTGGAATGAGATGAGCTTTAAGGTCCTTTCCAACCCAAACCATCCCAGTTTCTATGGCAAACAGGCCTGTAAGGCTCTTAGAATCCTCCCAATAAACACAGAGGAGAGTAGTCTTTGCGTTGCTTTAGACCACAGGAATTCAAAACACAATTTTTTAATATATATGTGAATCAACACAGAGGCAGAAAGTTTTGAGTCCCACAGCAGGACCTGAGCCTTTGAGGCACTGTGCAAATACAGAGCTGAAAATGTTGTGTATAGGGGAAAAGGTTGAAGCTTGGCAGAGACAGAGAGGTAAAAAGATGGAAAGTGAGCATGGGAATCTGCTGCTCATTGTGATAAAACACAGAACAAAAATAATACAAGAGTTTTAATTTTTTTTTTTTTTTTTTTTTCCTTTGGAAAAGCAGCATGGAGGGTGAACATTTTGAACATAACGTCCCAAAACTTGCTCTTGTCTCACTGGAGTCATCTCCCCTCCTCCGTGTGTGTAGTTTACAGGAGCATCCCTTTTGAACTTGTCATGTTGATGGATGATTCCTGTTGTGTCCTATCAGATTGTACTGGGTATGTTGATATAAAATATTCTCCTGAAAGCAAATTGGATATCTTCTTAAGGTGGTACTCACTCTGAGATGTTTTAAAACTTGCACAGTTAAATCACCTGTGATATTCACCTGTGATCTTAAACTTCTTTAGCAGGCACTGATTTATGAACTTACCACCATTTATAATAATGATCTATAAACCTGACAAATTAGAAGCTTTGAAGTGCTAATATTGTTAGAGATAATGAAAATGGAATTCCATAAGCAGTTTGTCTGACTAATTTCAGGTTTTCTTAGAAACTTTATAAATAACAGAAAGAAGTAAAAGACATTCACCTCTTGAAAAACTGCCTTTAACAATGAAATATTAGGCTGCAGTTGAAAGATGTTTCTGAGATTTGCAGGACCTAATGAATAGGCTCTCACTGTGACTAATGATTATAAGTTTGTTTAGCTAAATACATTTTTTTTCTTTAAAAAAAAAACACTTATAAAAATGCCTTCAGCCCAAGATATTTTGCATTCCACTGGCAGGTTTTATGCATAGGGTTTGTGAAGCTCAACATTCCTTGAGTTGTTAGACATCACCCAAATTCAGATCATATGAGCAAGGTGTCACCACGTATGGCCTGAGCTCGTGCCTACTGAATCTAACATGAGCTGAGCTAATGGAAGTTGCCTTATCTCCATTTTTTTCATTCTAACACCAAATGACTGCATTAGGAATCTGCCCAAGATAAAAAAGTGTGAAATATGCCTTCTAATTTATAATGCAGATTTTTGCCTAACAGGATCAAAACTGTTATCCTGTTGTGAATGTAACATCAGAGTAAAATAACAAGCATTTTACCAGTTAATATGCTAGCTAATCTGACAGAAGCATTTTTACATTCATTTACAGAGTGACTATCACCCTAAAAAACTCCTGGGAGATAAATGAAACAAACCAAAACAAAATAAAACTTTAATCATTTCCATAACAAAAATTAAACAACTGTGGCATACATAGGGAGGTTTGGAAGGGAGAAGAAAATCCTTAGGGATAAAGAAAGAAAGGTGGCAAAAAAAAACCAAAAAAAAAAACCAAAAAAACAGCACTAAAATTCAACAAAGACCGTTGTGTCAAGAAAACAATGGTGAAAAATTGCTCATTTCTCCGGAGAACAATTGTAATGAGAATGAGAAACTGGTACTGAGCCAATTCTCTTCTCAATCTTCAGATCTTAATCATGTGATCCTCTTAGGATGCCAGAATCCGGTTTTCCTGAAGGCCTGTGCAAGCATGTTCAGTGGGAAATCTATCTACCAGCAGGTGTCTTTTAACTTTATTTTGCCGTCAACATCAAATAAAGATGAGAAGAATGGCATGAATCAGTTGATAAGTACTAGGAAAGCAGGTGAAAGGCAGGAGGATTGTGTCACAGTGAGGTTTCCAGCTTATCCACAGGCTGCAGCATTTAATTAGGGAGTTGGCCCAATCCTTCTGTTGGGGGAGAGCTGCTCGTTCAGAGCACATCTTAATAAAAAATGACCAAAGATTAATTTGTACGTATAGAACTTTGAATTTGGGATGCAGCATTAAGTCATAATGAGCTTAATGAATTAATTGCATGAAGGTCTGCAATGGGCAACTAAAAATATCACTGATGAGTTACAAAGCAAATAGTTTAGCTTGGAGCATCAGGTCGTTCTGATTATTTCAGGAGGAGGAGGATGGATCCACACAGAAAATTCTGGGGCATTTTTACCTTGATGAGGGAAAGTAGAGGACCATTTTTTTTGTCCATTTTTCCAGCAGAAGGGGAAAGGAAAACCATGTTCTTTTGCCTTTTTTTGCAAAACTTAGGACTGTTCCTCTCTATCTCCCCATTCCATTGGCAAGCTGGATACATTCACTGAGAACGTGAATCAATAAGGTGGATTTAAACACAATATTTTTTTTGGCTGGTAACACAAAAAGCAACTATATTCCATGTAAAACTTGTAATGATTGTTATACCAGAAAAAAGGCCTGGGAATATAAACAATATATATTAAAAGGAGATGGCAGGACATAAATAAATGACTGAAACCATTACTGCCAAGTGTAACAGCGGGACAGAGCAGCTTCCTGTACAAATTGTTTCAAACTAGAGAAGTGTAGGGGTAAGGCTGTTTTATTCTAGGAAGCAGAGTATTTTCCTTGGGTACTGGATATCTTTGGGTACTTGGATTTGAGAGGACTGAAGAGTTTCAAAATGAGAATAAAATCCATATGTTGTTATGTCACCATGAAATAAAAGATGGGAACAGCCACGTTTGAATGGCTGTGGTGGTAACCTCATGATCAGGATGGTGCAGCTCTAGAAGGAGGAGAAGGGAAAGGTTTTTCCACTCACTCCTCTGGACCTATCCTAGAAAATATAGGTTGCAAACATGGTGTGCTGGTCAGTTCCCAGCAAAACTTGATCACAATTAACATATGCAAAGTAGCTGCAAAGCCAATAACAGCAGAATGAAGGCTTTCATAAAAACACATTTAATAAAGATATTTCTGCTCCAACCACCACTTTGAATAAATACATGCTTGGTCCTCTGGGGTATTTCTTGTGCTGGAGAGTGGCTGGTGCTGGGGAGCTCTGTGGCTGGGGGTGGGTCTGCTCCTGAATGTGATCAATGAACTCAATTACGACCCCATTGCAGACACTTCCATCCCAGGTTTGCAGTGATACATAGTGCCCGCCATCCCTGACACTGCTCCCAAAATCTCTTCAATAAATGAGAGGATACCAGAGAGCTCTGACTTTGTTTCTTTTTTTTTCTTTTTTTCTTCTTTTTTCCCTTTTTTTTTTTTTTTTTTAACAGCTCTTCTGGGTCCCCAGTTGATTTTCTTCGCAAGGTTAGTTGCTAATACATTCCTAGCACCCATGCATTATTAATGCTCACCACTCTCCAAGGTGGCAGTGACAAATAGGGAGCAAAATTCACTGACTAGTGGGGAATGTACTTTTTAGTCATGCTTGAATTTTTCAATCCATTCTGCTTGTTGAGGATTTTTCAGTGGAGGTACTGTAGCAAAATATGA
>VZRF01005150.1:79293-119080 GCA_013396875.1 Vireo altiloquus | reverse complement strand
TTTTTTTTTTTCTCCCCTCAAACCTAAGAAGCACTCCAGTAACCAGTGGAAAGCTTATGAGTCAGGGCTTTTCCCAGGAGGTTTTGAGGGGGAGTAGTGCAAAAACTACCTTTGATGTTTGCAGTAGCATGGAAGTCATTGTTTTTCCTCCCATGTAGTAAGTGGCAGTTTTGACTGCAAATCGACTATGCATGCAGTCAAGTAAATTATAATATTTTAACTAGGCTGTGCATGCCAGCTGTAGCATTCCCAGAAATAATACCAAGTGTGTATCATGAGCAACATTGATTTTTAATGTGCAGATTTGTTTCTTCAGATATAAAACTCTATTAATTTTGCAATATAAAGAAGCAATCTGTGAAATACATTCTTAGACTGTTATTGGTTACTATAAATCCCACTAGTAGTACTAGCACACTTGTTTAATTCAGAATTACTTCATTTAAAGTATGATTTTGTGCATGTGGTGGAGGTGCTGGAGATTTGGCAAAGACCTCTTTAACATAACAAATAGCTGACAGTAAATATTAGGCTAATTCTTCCTAACGTTTAATAGAGGGATAACTCACTGGGCAGAATAATGAATTCCTTGCTAATGGCTGTACGTAGGGGATTAACACCTTCGTGCAGCCATCCACAAATACACTGAAAATGTGAATGCATCTATTTTGGAAGGGCTTGATATCGGTCCAGCTCTGAACTATAGGCAGCTTTGGAGCAAGATTTGCTTTTAAGGTTCTGAGGGACCCTGAAACAAGAAGATGACTCAGTCTAGAGCCAGAGAAGGCACAATGTAGTGCAGAGTCCACAGGTCAAATGTTCATGGAATCACAGGATGAATCATAGAATGGCTTGGGTTGGGAGATCATTTTGTCCCACCCCCTGCCACGGGCAGGAACACCTTCCACTGTCCCAAGTTGCTCCCAGCCCCATCCAGCCTGGCCTTGGACACTTCCAGGGATCCAGGGGCAGCCACAGCTTCTCTGGACACTCTGTGCCAGGGCCTCCCCACCCTCCCTGCAAAGAAATTCTTCCCAATATCTAATATAAACCTGTCCTGTCTCATTTTGAAGCCCTTCCCCCTTGTCCTGTAACTCCAGGCCCTTGTAAAGAGTCTCTCGCCACCTTTACTGTTGCCTCCCTTCAGGTCATGGAAGGCTGCAGTTAAGTCACTTCAAGGCCTTCTCTTCTCCAGGCTGAACAATCCCAACTTTCCCAGCCTTTCCTCACAGCAGAGCTGCTCCATCCCTCTGATCATCCTGGTGCCTCCTCTGGGCTCTCTCCAGCAGGTTGTTTTCCTTCCTGTGTTGGGGTCCCCAGAGCTGGATGCAGTACTCAAGGTGGGGTGTCACCAGAGCAGAGAAGAGGGGCAGAATCACCTCCTTCTCAGTCCCTCACCAGCCCTGTGGCTTTTTACATCAGAAAAACTTACAACTGGACAGGATTGGGATAGAAGAACAACTCAGTAAAACCTGACATTCTGTAGTAGTTGGCCAGATGCACACCATGCAAAGATTAGAATTCTTCTTTCCCCTCTTTGATAAATGGAATATAAGAATTTACCCATCTTAATGGTTCCTCCTTTTCCCTCCTCATCTGCAGTCTGGTTTGCAGACCAACTTTCCCAGCGTCTGTGCTAGCCTAAAACTGGCCCTTGATTTATATGTGCAATGAGAATAAAGAGCAGTGATTAGGGAATGAAAAGCAGATCCAGGGGCCTTCCTGGAAGCTACTATGGCTTGAAGTTTGTTATCTGAGACTCTGCACCTACACTGAGGGCAGCAACTGTGGGTTTATGCAGAGGAAAAGCTGTTCTGGTGGAAGTGGGAGCTGAAATAATGTCACTTAGCAAGATGCATGGGGAACTGGAGACCAGTAATTCTGAAATAAGAGTAGGAAAGGTTATAATTTTTAGCACTGATTCACAAATATAAAAAGATGAAAAACACGATGTTCTGCTATTCTTGCACATCAGCCTAAACACGAACACATCCTTATCATGCTCGTTGGAAAGTCTTTTTCCAAAGGGGATTTCTTTCCTGGCGTTCAGAAGGTTTCCCCCGTTTCTCAATATGCCCTCTGGACCCGTGCTCCTCCTGTGTGTGTTTCCCACTCTCCCACCTTCCACAGTGCCTGCCACCCCCACCCAGCCACTCTTGGCACCCTGTGACATCCTGGCAGCACAGCAGTGACCTTGTGGGGAACCACAGCACACGGCTGAGGCTGTGAGGATGCACCAGGAGACACCAAACACGGGGAGGACAGCAGGAACTGTGGAGGATGGCACCTGATTTCTGTGTGGAACCAGGGGAAATTCCTGTACTCTACCTGAAAAGCGAACGTGGCTTTAAGATTTTCACAGAGTCTGGTGCCCTTTTGTTCTTTCCCTTCTCATAATTCAGTGCAAAGCCACTGTCATGTTGAAACAGAGTCTGGGGACAGTGACTGTTGAAGTCCAGGATATTTGGAAAACTCCTCAAATTGTCTTGGGGGGTCTGGGACCCTCTCTGGGACCCCAAGAAGACACAGTCTTTGATTTGTGCCCATGGGAGAAGCTTCCAAAACTTATGGATGAATTAAGAACGTTAAAAATATAAGACAGATTATAGTTTAGTTTACCACAAGGTGAAAATTTGTAATTTTGAGTTTTGTAGTATAGAAGTAAAAGAGAAGCAAAGACAGATTATAGTTTAGTTGATCACAGGGTGAAAATTTGTAATTTTGAATTTTGTAGTGTAGAAGTAAACGAGAAGCAAAATGAAAGTTTTTGAGAGGTGTTTAGAGTTCTTCTTCTTTTACTCCATTTTCTGCTGTGACAGTGGCACAAAGACATTAGTAAAATAGATTTAAAGTAAGAAAAATGTGTTAAAAATAAATAATTGTTATTAGTACCAAATTATAAATACAGTACGTTTTAACAGCTAATTAGGCGAAAAGTTTTTAAAACAGCTCTGCATTGTCAGTCTCGTAGTCTTGCAGCAAAAAATTTAGGGGGCAAAGTCCAAGTATAAGACAGCTCTCTAAATTTGAGATAAAAACTTGAATAAACAACAAGAAAAACTAAAAACTGCAAGTCCTACTCCTTTTTATGTAATATGAGACTTTTATTAAAAGAGAAAAAAAACGTGTTTCAAAGAACACATCTGTGTCAGGTGACAGTGCATCCTTTTCAATTGTGATCCCAAAGAAACAATTAAAAACTGTCAAAGCAAAATAAGCATCAGTATCTGGGTGAGCTGCGTGGCACAGGAGCTGATAAGGAACACAGCGAGTAACGAGGAGAGGAGAAGAAAACGCAAAGTAAGAGTAGAAAGTGGAGACGCCAGAGAACAAACGTATGGAAATGAGGGGTGATAGCTCGGGGAACATCACATTAGAGAGGGATGGAAGTGTCAGAAAGGAACCAGAGAGCAGCAGATTGACTTAAAAAAAAAAAAAAAAAAGAAAAAAAAGTGCGTTCAGGAGATGTTGATGGAATCCATCCAACATCTGAACGACTCAATGAATAGCAGACTGTTGAAACTAGATGAGACACTAACTAATTTAGTTCAGGCTGTCAATAATTGAAATCAGAATGTTGCTGTATTCAATGCTAATATGAAGACTCTGATTTCAGAAGCTTAAGGTTTTTAAGAAGCTGGAATGAATCTGTGCTGTCGTTTTCCAGTTGTTACTGTTTGGGAATTGTTGGAAGAAAGATTATCAATTCAATGTTAGTGCTGTGGATAATTTTTAATATTTAAAGATGCTCCTTGCATTTTTAAGCCATGACCTACATTATCTACTCCAGAGGGTGTTGTGTGTGGTGGGAAAGGGCATAGTTTAATTCTGTGATAGCCTGGCACGAGATGTATAGTTGCTCCAACTCCTCAATTCCATAGCTTGCTGGTATGAGGAGAAATAAAATTCAAAGTCCTGTCTTTGGCAAAGTCCCTTGCTGCTCCCTTCCAATCTGCAGTGTCAGAAAACTCAGATACTTAACGAATCTTCTCATGTCTGTTGGCTTCATTTAGCAAACGTCTGTTCAGTTATCGTGGATTAAAGGAAAATATTTATTTAAAAAAAAAAAATTACTCATTTTGGAGATATAGCAAGTATGAGTTAAAGAGAATTTCAAAGAGGGATTTTTTTAAAAAATTAAAATTTATGTTACAGGGACATGAAGTAACATAACAGCAACAGAAAACAGTTTGTGGATGAGTGAGTTTTTAAAGGAGGGGGGAGAAATTTCCCCCAGGATAAATGGCTACCAATAAAGAATAAAAAGTAGACAGAAAATTTACTTAAGCCTCTGAGATGTCTGAGTAGTAAGCCTAGAAAAATTAGTGTCCAGCAGTGAGCATTACCCTGCCAGTTCAGCACAAATCTATGATTCTAATTATTCTATGAATCTAAGGATTCTGTGATTCTGTGAATCACAGTGTAATTTTAAGGTATTCCTGTCAGTACCTTCACAATACATGAATTCTCCCAATAACTCTTCCAAGGTATGAATCTAATTCCCTTTCTCTGTCCATTAAACCTGGATTAAGAAGATGTCATAAGATATCACAGGTATAAAAAAAAATTTGGAAAGAAAATATTGAAAGTAGAAAGCACCAAGCGAAGGAACAAACAAGGTGCCAAAGCTGGGTGGATTGGAAAACTTTGTGATTTTTGGGCCATCTCACTTAGCTCGACCCTCCACTCTCCAGATCCATTGGGCTGTGACAGATCCCTGAGCAGCTGGAGCCTGGTGGGAATTTCTGGCCTGATGAAGTCAGCTTTTTTAGGGGGTTTTGCTTACCTTGTAGGGAAATGTTCCACCCTCAGGTTTGCTCCCAGTTGGATGTCACATTTCCCAGCATAAAGTGAAGATCTGAATGTGCAGCAGATTTCTATAGAGCTGCATGGATGTGTGTGGAGCTCATTAAAAGATCTGGAGAGCTAAAACATTTGGACAAAACACAATGGAAGCTGGAAAACAGGGGTTATTATTTATTTAAGAGCTGGAAAACCAAAAAAAAACAAACAAAACAAAAAGATCCCATTTCTGTTTGTGTCCTTGTTTTCAGAGTTGTGAGCTGCTGCTTTTGTCTTCTCCCTCTCCTCCAATGCATTCTGTCTCCGCTCTGAAAATGGTGTTTTATCTCCCCAGTACTTACTGCTTTCAGTGCTTATTTTTCCATGTGTTTTCTGTGGGATCTCCCAGTGCTGATACTTTTCCAAGGTGTGCTACAAGCACTCCAGGAGGGGATGAAGCCTCCCCGAGAGCTGCAGCTCTGTATAACTCATTCTTCAGGACACAACATGGGCAGGAAAAGCAAAAAGAAAAAAATATCCTTTGGAAAAACACAAAATGTGTTGAGTACTTCCACTCCTCCGTGGGGCTGCCGTGTGTTCCAGTGGGAGCTGCTGTCACATTCCATGTGCCAGGAATAGGGATGGTCTGCCTGATGCCATAGGGGTTCCTCATGCCTCGTGTCACTTCACAGTTCATTTGGAGGATCCAGGGTCCAGGCTGCTTTGTTTAAAATTTCTTTCAGTGTATGAAAGCCTGATTTGTGTTTTCTTCCAGGTAAATCAGGTAATTACAGAAATAAATAATATGTTAGACCGAGATGAGAGTCAAACCCCTGCCAAAGCCTCACTGAGAAATGTGGGTTGCAGTGACAGGATGGAGAAAACCCCAGATCCAAACCACTTATCGGCTGGCTCACCAGCACAGGGACACTACCCCTTTCTAGAAGACCTTATTTATACAAGAGGTGAGAGTTTAGAGACAAAAAAGTCCCCCAGAAGACAAAACAAACCAAGGGAGGACAGGCAAAGCCCAGCTGTGGTCAGCAGTAAATACATCCTCTCACTTCCCGGAGAGTTTGGGGTTTTTTTTTTGTTTTTCCTTCTGTTGCTCTGGCCTAATCTCTGTTATGAAGAGCAATTTATCTTCCTCCCTCTGTCTTCATCCCATCAGGGGGACAGGTGAAGGAGCTGCATTTCCAAAGGCAGCAGTGATGCGCACCATGGATCATAGGGCACGACCTATTCCCAGCCTGGAATTTCTCATTTTTACCAGCACATCCAGAGCTGCAGCCTTATTTTTCAAAGGCACTTTATGGTACACATACAATCATTTAAACAATTTATGCTTAATTCAATTTTACATTGACAAATCTCTTGAAATCCTTTGTATCCATATATCAAAACAAGCTGCCAGAAAAAAAAAAAATCTATATTATCAGCCAAAAAAATGTTATAGCTTCTAGTAGAAGATAATGTTTTATCCTCCAGAATTCCTGCAGTAAAAAAATTCAAATGCTAGTCTTTTGATGATCAGATTAAAAACTAAAATGGTATGGATTATTAATAATTTTTTTAAAGCATTGTTTTGGGGTTTTTTGCTTGGTCTTTTTTTAGGTACTAGGTTTTCTTAGCAAACACTACACAGGTTTATTGAAAATTGGTACTTCTTAGGCTCATCTGTTCTAGGCTGGACTTTAGATCTGTCTGTATTTGTCAAGTTTTATTGAGATGTTGTATTGTTGATATTTTAAGTATTACATGGTCAGACATAATTTTCAAAGTTGAATTATTTGCATAACCATCAGGCACTATCAGTTCTCTCTTGCCCCATCTTAACATCTTTTACTGAAGGAACATTCGATAGTTATGAAAGGAATGTTGTTATAAAATTTCAAGTACCCAGATCAAACTCTAAAACCACATTGCTATTTCCAGAGGGGGAAAAAATAATTCTTGAAAGCTTCTTCAAAGTTCAGGTAGCACAGACTTGTGTGGGTGCATGGAGTGTGCGAGCTGATCATGGTGAATCCAAATTAAATTTCCATTTATGCGTCACAAAACTTAGTGAAGACAAAAGACACGTTAACATGGGCCAGAAGTCTGGCAAGGCCAAGTTCCACTCCGGGGATATTTTTTTCAGATGTGGAATAGACTCCTGCGAACCAGGATTTATAGCAGAAATGCTGACAGACAATATTGGTGATACTGCTCTAATTTATTTGTGTTGAATGGTTTTTTCATCTCTTTCCCTTTTAATGATCTGAGTCTTTTTGCATCTGGCAGTGAGTTTCCTCACTGTTTACCTTGCCTGCCAAGGCAGTATCATCCATCTATGACTATGCTTTTCTTGGTTTCTTGCTCGCTGTCTTTAATATTTGGAGCCAATTTTCCATTTATTCCAGGACTCCTGTACCTCTGATGTTGCCATTAACTTGTAAAGTGGAAGCCTGTCAAAAATGCTTTCAAGATGCAATTTTTCTTTTTTTATTATGAAATATGTGTTTGTGTTCTGGTATATTTTTATCGTAAATATTGAAAAATCCCACTTCTACTCTTAGTTGGCATTTGCCATAAAAAAATATAATCCTGATTTCTTAGATGCTAAATGAGTGTTTTGTGCTCATGTAACACCATCAGGCATTTCTGCCTCTCCCAGGGTGCTCAGGATCTCTCTGTGCTCTCTTTACCAACCACAGGAGCACTGGAAAACATGGATAATCCGAGGGAGCGTGTTGGGAATTTGAATCCCATATATATAGATTATAAAGCTGAAGTGGTTGATTATGTAATTCAGTGACATTTACGTTTTTGGAACATAACCTCTGCCATCACACTTTGCAGTAGCAGTAATAAATCTGTGATGGGATGAATCGCAGTGGAAGAGAGAGAGGGTGGATCTGTGGCTGTCTGGGGTTCTAAGAGTTGGAGGCGGGGAGCAGGTTTTGGCTGGAATAGAAGACAGCACCAGAATCTCTCCTGACAAGCCCTGGTGAAGAAGCGTTGGGGATTTTGGGGACATCATCCAGCCACGGGGGAGACTGAGGATAAGACAAGAGAAGTTTTGGCTGCCCCTGGATCCCTGGAAGTGCCCAAGGTTGGATGGGGCTTGGAGCTGCCTGGGATAGCGGAAGGTGTCCCTGCCCATGGGGTAGAACTGGATGAGCTTTGAGGTCCCTCCCAACCCAAACCATTCTGGGATCCTGTGATTGTCTCCTGCCTCTCAGAGACATCCCACACGCAGCTCCCTGTTGGGATGGCGTTTGGGATGGGGAACATGGAGCCCAGAGCCCAAGGTGGAGACCTGCCACACCACATCCACCCAAGAAGGTGTTGGTAACTCACTGTCAGGTCACCTGCAGGACTTCTCCAGTCCTGTCCCTTCTGCAGCAGGGACATCTGGCCATGCCCAGCTTCTGGTGTGCTCAGAAATTTCTTATTTTTATTAAAATTTAATAAACAGCACTAAATGAAGATAAAAGCACAAGTTACAGGTAGTTAAGAGGGTGGGTAACCTGCCTGAACAAGATTCTTTGGTTTTGAAACTCTAGGACCAGAACTGAGATCAAGCATTTTAAATTGGACTTTTTTTCTGCTTTTAGTTTGCACAAATCATGTTTTCTTTTTCCTCCCCTTATTCTCAAGTGTTGGCCACTTCTAGCTGGACACAACTCTCCTAGACAAGCCCTTAATTTAACAGCTCGTTCTCCCTGCTTCATTTAAATAAAGATTATAAAGGAAACTGTAATCCTACTGATTTGCAAATTGAACTGTTTTGTAGATGTTATTTAAACAGTGCCACTACGACTGTCTTTCATGAGAAACATGGTACAGTGAGAGAGATCAAAGATTCATAAGGAAGCTCTTTTTTTTGAAAGCCAATGCTCCTGGCTTCTTTAACTAATTGAAAAATTTTCTTTACAAGAACAGACCTTCAAGCACTCTGGCTGCTGCCACGAGCCTTATCATTACAGAGTTGTTACTTCCTCCTTTAAGGCACTGAGCTGGAGATTAATGGAAGACTGTGTTGGCACTTTAGGATGAACTTTGTCTATTTTCAGTGCACTATCCAAATCCTAACACACAGGTGATTATCAATGGCCTCAGATTGAAAATAAATGAGTGCCTCCCCTTTATTTTTTTTGAGCTCAGAGGCAGAGCTTCATAATTTCTTGGGAAGTCAGAGGATAGAACTGCATTTTCTCCTAACTGAGGATGAATTTAACGATGGTAAAAGGGAAGAAGAATAGCACTGGCTTGATTTTTGAGGTGAAAGCTGTGCATGCATGGGGGAGTTGCTCCTGGGACTGCCTGGTCTGCCAAGGGACCCCAGGGTAAGAGAGATTCTGGTTCTGGCTTTGGCACAACTTGCCCATTAGAAAGGTGTTCACAAAAAAAGCTCTGATAACCTCAGAGCTGCAACTGTGAGGCTGAAGTGCATTGAATGAAAGGTAGCATCCCTCTTGCTCTGCCACTGTAGACTTCACCATAAGACAGTAATTTAGTTGAATTTCTTTAAGCATGTGGCTTAATTTTTTTTTTTTCTGCACTGAAAGTCACACTTGAGCCTCGATGCTCCATGAGAGATGTGTGTAGCTGAGCCAAGTCTATCAGTCCCCAAACGTGTCTAGTGGTTTTTCTAAAATGAGAAAAGGGGTGGTAAATGATGCCTTTTTTTAACAGAAAGCCAGTTTATATGTGGCCTGTGTATTTAAAGGGAAATTTATGAAGCAATGACTTGGGTTATAACCATGGAATCCTTCTGGCTTCAGCTGGCATGACATAGCCCATGAATATTAACAATCTATGCTTCCATAGGTTAAACTTAGCTATAGGAACCCATCAGTGTTTGTGGATCAGATGCTGCCATCTGAAGTCAGAACAAGTCCAGGGCCACTGGTGAGAGGCTGATTTGAGTCTGAGCACTTTGGCTTGGTCAGACAATGGCTCTGGATGTGAGTGCTGTCACTGCTCTGCAAACTCTGAGCACCAGCTTAGGTGCTAAAACCTGGCTGTTCCTGATGGCCTGTAAACGGCCAGAACCTTTGCACTTCACATGCTCCAGGATTTACCCTCCAAGGTGTTACATTCTCAGGGCTTGCCGAGAAAAAAAAAAAAAAAAGAGAGAGAGAAAGATTCTGAGGTTAAAATGGAAGCTTGCTATTATTATTAATTTAAAGTTCAGTTATCTGACCTGGAATTCTGGAAGGGCTGCACACAGCACAGCAGTCCCAGGCTGCATTTTTCTGAATTCAGCTTTGCACCACCAATGCACTTCAAGCCTTTTGAAGTAGAACTGCCCAGGGTTGCTCTGTACTCCTTTGTGCAAACTGATTCCTGACCCCTTCCCCACCTTTCAGAGGGGGAATTTAAGCTAAATTGGCCTCCTTCATTACCATCAGGTGAATGGGTTTTGAACTTCAGGCAAGAGTGGGCTCTGTGATTAGAAATGTTCTAACTCTGCTGCTGCCAGGGGGGAGGCAGGTGTGACAAAACCCACCTTTAACCCTCCGTGCTTTGCTTAATTGCACTGTTGATTAGGCAAGTGCAGTGTTCACTGGAATTGGAGTGTTGTGCGATAGAAACTTGAGCAGTTTTCTCTGTAGTGGCACTTTTTTTTTTCCTTTTTTTTCCCTGGGAACAAAAGTGTGACATTAATAGCTGTGCTCAACAGAAAACTTGCGAGTGGGCCTCCTTGGCAAGAAAGAGCCACATAGCTTGTGTTCCATGGTGTGCCAGTGAGGAAGGTATATGTAGCAGTAAGTTTATGTTCCATGAGTGAGGTTTTTATCTATTTATGTCACCTCCTACATGGAGCTGCCCGGGCCAAACTCCCCTGCAGAGGCAGTCCTGGGCACCTCACTATGCTTGCAAAGAGGCAGAGCAGCCAGCGAGGGCAGAACATCTTTTTAATTCAAGAAATTCCTATGTTCATCGAGTTAACAAAGTAACTCAGAAGCCTGGAGTAGTAAATGAAAACAGACGCTTGAGTCAGGCAGAGGAGCTGGGATTTTTTTTTTTTTTCTCTCCCCTGTGCTGTGACTGTAACTTTCCAATCCAATTAAAGATTGGAAACTTAAGCAAGGAATTGTAATTGCAGGAAAGGAGGAAAAACATGACAGGCAAATTCCTGTCCTTCCTCCTTTGGGGAGGTCAGGGGCCAGGGGATGATGGAGCTGCATTTACCTTGTGCTCCAGCAGCTCCCAAGGCTCAGCCCAACCTGCCCCTCCTCGATGGCTCCTCCGAGTTGCTCAACCTCTTGCTACCAAAGCCCTCGGAGGGGGCTGAAGCCAGGCTGATTTTTCTGCTCAGGAAGGGCTTTAAGATGCTCATTAGAAAGGTGTGATCATCCACGCCGACAGCGCAGGGCTGGGCTGAGCAGATGTCTCTCCCCAGTTGCCAGCAGAGCAGCCTGCATGACAAGGGATCCAAACACACCTTCTTCCTGGGTTTATTATCTGAGTAATTAACAATGCAGCACGAATCCTGACTCAGTCCTTCCTCCCAAGCTTGTTTCCCTCTGTATAACTTCATGTGCTGTGCATGGTGCTGATAGGATTGCCACCCTAACTGAGCAGAGATAAAATTGTGCTGGAAATACTTTGGTGACCTGGGATATCAAGGGATCTCCTTCCTGGCCCTGCTGATTAATGCTCAGTTCCTAGGTGAAGGCTCTGGCTGTCTGGCATTGCTGTCCCTGAGGAGGAAGGGCCATCCTCTGCCTCCCTACCCCTGTGGCATAGCTCTTCTACCTAGCAGGAAAATATTCCCTTCTTAACCAGAATTAGGGTGAAGGAAGTCAGGTGCGTTGGTCTGTGGTGTTCCTTCCCCAAAGCAATCATAGAACAGGACCCTGGAATCATTAAGGTTTGAACAGATCTCCAAGATCATCAAATCCAACCCTTGACCAATGTCTTTTCCAGTCAATTAAAGCAGTTTTTTTGTGTGTCCAGTGCTAATTCCTGTCCCTTCCTCCACCTCCAAGTCCCACTGCTCATGGAACTGTGTAATCACAGCATTCCCCAGTCGTTACCTACGTGTGCCAAGACAGAAAACCTTCATAAGATTCTCATTTGCCTCCGAAGTTTTTGCCAGCAGAGGTTTGTTTTGCAGATAAATGGTTGCTATACAGCTCATTCTCACAAATTACAGCTCCTGACTTCCTGCTTGGCTGGGAATGGGTGGAGGATCCCAACTAAACTGATAATGAGATGCCAGTGGGTGGATGTGGAGGCAACATCTGCACCTCTGATCTCATGTGCTGATCTCGTGTACTGGCAGGGACGTGTATGACACTTTGTTATTCCAGAAGTATCTCAAGGACATAAAATTCCGACAGCTGGAACCTGGTCTGGAGCGTCTGCGTTGTAAAAGTGCAGCTACTCCAGGGCTTTCTGGCATTTACAGGACAGGGAAAAAAAATGCTCTTATTTTATTTTTAATTCAATTAACTTAGAATGCAGAAGGAGTGCGAGCAATGCGTGAAAAAGATGCAAGCATCTACATATGTACAAACAAATATACATCTCCATATATTCTATATTTCACTCCAGCTGGATGGTTATAGACCATTACCTGAGAGTGAGACAAGCAAGAGTTTCCTTCGTGTGGATGAAAGACTATTCCACCTGGAACAAAAGCACTGCCAGAAAGGAAAACACGCTCTTGGCCATGTGAGTTGGATGGCCACTATCCATGAGCATGGTTCAAGTGCTCTGCACTATTCCAACACCTGGAAAAGCAGCTTGGGAGTCTTCCTCCAGCCTAAAGGGAAGAAAAATCCCTTCAAGTGCCCGAGCAGTGGAACAGCCTGGATTTCTGAAACAGAAATCTTGACAAACGCTCCTTGTATTTCTGTAAGGGGCAGAGTGAAAATGCAATAGCTGTAATGCATCTGTATTTTAGGAAAGATTTCTGGGCCTCATCACTCAATATTTACTTCAAAAATCGCTTTGAAAGCTGGGAGATTGACTGGGCACACAGAAGTTGCAGTGCAAGGGGTGTGTGAGCAGGAATGGTGACAGCAAAGTTACTCAGGGATCTGAGGTGGAGCTGGTGGAATTTGAGGTTTTAATTATCTGGGCACTGCTGCAGCAATGTTTCCAAAAATCCCCGAAGCTGATAAAATAAAAGAATTAGCCAAAAAAAAAAGGGAGACTATCTAAAGAAGCATCTTTTGCTTCTGACATCCTTTAAAGCCCTCACTACCTTCAGCTTCTTCTCTTCAGCTTCCCTAAGCAGCCTCTTGCACTGTGTAATTTGGAAAACACTGATGTCATTGGAAGCATTAACAGCAATAGTCATCGTGCTGCAGTTCACACAAGCTGTTATGCTTTTGTACAGGCAGAGGCTTTAACCAGGAATTTCCACCTTTCTTTTTTCCTTTTTTAAAATTATATTTTATTGTTATTAGTTTTCCATACTGTGGAGGGATGGCTTCACCGAGGCTGTCAGAAGTGGAGCCTTGCCAAGGTTCCTTTCGTCCCTCCACCACCTTGGAGATCCAGGATAACAAGTGATGGGTGGGAAGGAGAAGGGAAAAGGGCTTCCAAGGGGAAAAGCTGGGAGTATTGCTGCCTCTCACCAGGGAAAAAGGATTTTCCGTGCTGAGAGGTGACAGCTCACAGCACACATGGGATGTTCCTGGATTTCTGAGATGGGAATCAGAAATCTGCCTTGAACCAAGCCATTGGTATCTTGCAGCATGAGGGGGAAGGAGTTATTAATAGGAAAATACTGAACTCCCTGCAAGTATTTTGCTCCTCTGAGGTGCTGGTGACAGATCCTGTGTGGGATTTTGTGCATGAGGTGGTGGTTTTGTGATGGGAAAAAAAGAGAGTGATGTAAATACAGGTCACACTGTGAAAAAGTTGTAAGGAGATCGAACTGAATCAGTTTTTCAAAGCCTTTCTTAAGCCCACTGGGTTGGTTTTTGGTGATAAATAGTCTCAGCCCAGGTTGGAAGGGGCACCTAAATGGGTGGCTATTTTGGGATGTCCCACCTTGCAGAGGGTCTCAGGACCAGGCAGATGGGAGGAGTGGGATCTGCTGCATCCAACGGTTAAACCAGAAAAGAACCTGACCCCATCAGTCTTAAGCTGTTTCAATTATGAATGAAAAAATTCCTTGTCCTTAATACCCCAAGACCCCGAAATTCTTTCTTCTTAATTTACTGTGAGTTTAACTCAAATGAAGAGCCCAGTGTCAACACAGAGAGATTTTGGGATGGGACAAGTCATTTAGGGCTTTTTTAGCACTTTCCTGTGCTAACCTTCTCTTCCCATCAGCTGAATCACAGATGCTTTTTCTGCAGCAACCTCATTTACCTCTATTCCTCATTGCTTCCTGATTTCCTTCAAATGTCAACAAAATTACAACCATTATAGTCATAATAAGCTGTGATCCTGTGCACCACATCAAAGAATAAAGTCTGATTCTGTGCACAAAGTAAAGGTCTAAGACCACATCGTGCTTTAGTTGCACAATCTTAAGTTCTCAAAAGATGCTTTAATTTTCTTTTTGGTATTTTCTTGTGTGGCTTTTTTCTTCCTTTTTTTTTTCCCCAGTTTTTTTTTCTTTTGTGTAATTAACGTGGAAGTGACTCTTTTGTTTGAATAGTATTTGGCTTTTAGAACAAAAAAAATAGATGCACTACCCTGCTGTGACAGAAAAGGGTTGAATTGGTATTTAAACGAGGACAATTTCTGCCCATCTTTTTGACTATTAGATGAGATGCAGTTTAATTTTCATTGCTCTAAATTAGTCCTGGGAGGAGGAGGAGGAGACCCTCCTTTAAAGGCAATAATAATGAAATTCTGGGGCTGATTCTGGGCTGGTATTAACACAGACTAATTCTGTCACAAAGAGCTACCTCGGCTGAGGAGCTGCCCCTGGAAGACTCTGGTTTGGTTCTCTGAGCTGTAATAGAAAAAGCAGAAAACCCCCTAAGCCAGGAGCGAGTCCAAAGAAATTACATAAATCATTAAGAGTGGAATGAATTGTTTCCTGTGACTTGCAGACAGCCAAGAGTGTGGTGCTGGGGCTCTGTCCCCACGCTTGACAGGTACCTGCTGTCCACGCAGGAGAAGTGTAGGGGAGCTGAGGCAAAGCTGGGGAAAAAAAAACAAATAAAGGAAGAGGTGTGGATCTGTGGTGTTTGTCCTGCTTTGAAGCAAAATTAGCCCCTTCGATTAAATTTTAGTTAAATTGTGGATGGTTTTTTTTTTCCATCTGGGCTTGACACACGGTGGTCAGTGCTGCTTGTAAGGGCTGGTCCCTCCTGTGCCAGGCTGGGAGTGGGCATCCAAAGCTGCTCCGTGGTGACATTACATCTTCTGAAAGGCACCAGGCAGGACTGGGATCGGGAGGTGTCCCACGTTTGCAGCTGCACCATTGTGATGTGCGTTCAGAGGTTCCTGCCGCCCCGTGAATTGCACATTTTATCACACTGAACCAGCTTTTCCATTCCAGGTAGTGGATAATAAATAACTCCTACATCAAATAGTACAGGGAAATATTTTGTAGAAGCGGCAGAAAAGTATCAGTTAAATCACAGAATCAAAGTTTTTAGATGTCAACAAACAAGCAGAAAGTCTACATTATGTAGTGGTCAGAAAAAAATCGCTGTAAGGAATGTATCAGTTCCTCTTGAGCTGTCCATCTACATCAGATCAATAGCCCTTCCAAGCATGGGACATTCAGGCTTTCAGCTTGAGAAATTGAAGTTCTCAAAATAAGTCAGGGTTGTAACACAAGTCCATCATTGTGTGTCACAGAAATGAAATGAGTTGTCTCCTGTTCGATTGATGACTGACAGAAAGCTGGGAGGAAGAAAGGGGAAAATAAACGAGACATGGCTTCTTTTTTTTTTTTTTTTTTTTTGAAAAGTTCTTGCGAACACTTCTGTCAAAAAAGTTTCCACCGAGGGATCTGCTTTCATTTCCATGGACATGCCTAGTTCCCATTACTGATAATAGGAGCTGGATGGTGAGGGCTGGGAGGGGGGACATGCTTGGGCACTGTGGTGCTGCTGCTATTCACAGGGAGCATGTGACGCAAGGAAAAAATGTAGATTGAGCATTTCTTACAAGAAAAAAGTAAAATATGGCCAGGGAATTTATGACTGGTAGCTCCTGATACTTTTAATTTAATATTTGGTCATGACAAATGAGTAAATAGGCAGATATTTGGCCCTGCTGAAACACATAAACCCGAGTCTAGCAGGAAGAAGCCCACATCTGAATCCAGTTGCATGTTCAGACCATTAGTCTGGGATCTAAGCAGCAAGCCTGGGAAGCGATTGCACTTTTACAGTCCCAATAGGAACCAGGTACAAAATTTGGCTGGAGATGTGAGTTCAGGCTTCAATCCATCTTAAAACAGGGAGGGTGAAGCCGACAGATCCAGGGCTGGTCCTGCAGATGTTCCACTGACATTCCAAACAGCCATGCTGAAATGAGTACAGCTTCTCCTGTCAGCTCTGCTCTGGGAAATAATGCACGTGAAGAATGATCTGCAAATTTTGTAGTTTTATCGGTGAAAAAGGCCCCCCCAGTGCTTACAAACAGGCTCACAAAATCAATGCCTGATGCAGTTACTAGCTGAGCAGCTTGTTGATGTTAAAGGAAATAACTTTGTTATCCAAAGTACAAGTGCTCCTCTATTATCCAGGCTTTCAAAGTGATTGAGCCTGAAATGCATTCTACCAGTGTATATAGATACCCCTGCTACCTTGGAGACCAGGCAGTTTCAATACATTAAATATAGAAACTACAGTTTCCATTGCCTAGAGCAATAAAAATGGAGACTGAAGCAATGGCTGTGCTTAGGTACCTGCTGGGAAACACTGGAAGTGTGGTTCTAATCTTCCCAAAAAGTGGTGGGTCCTTGTTTTTGCTGGTTTTTATGGCAGCAGTGGGTTTGGGTGGTTGTAAAGTAGTGAGAGCAACCTGCTTGCTGGAGCTGGGTGCTGAAAAGGAAGCGTTGTGCTGCTTGGAACCTTCCTTGTGGATCCTTCAGGGATGTTGTTGAGGTTCTTTGGGCATCACTTTGTTGTTCTGTAGGGTGGGCAGGAGCAATCACACGTTGAGGTGTGGCAGGACCCATCTGGGAAAGTCTCTGGATCAAGGCAGGTTTGAACCAGATGGCACAAAAAGCTCCTTTGGGAAGATGTGTAGGCAATACCTGTCATCATTAGGGATGCTAAAACAGGATATAGATTTTCTTGCTTGGAGGAAACAAGTTTGGAAAATGTGGAAGTGCACCTGGAAATTATAATGTTCCAAATACATAGAGAAAAATCCAGGTAATATAAAGCAAATATAAAAAATAATCTTAAGGTCAATAAAATCAATCTGGGCAGAGATTTGATGGATCACATACTCCAAAATGTGACTACATATAAGTGAAATAATAACTTTACGCATCTCTTGAAGAATTGCATTGTATCTGACACTGTTTTCAGACAGGGTGAAGCACACATAGCTTACTGCATTCACTTAATTAAATAAAATTAAAATAAATTGAAATGGAGTCAGCTGAAAAGCTGTTCCATTTTTTAGTCTGTCTTGTAAAAAAGAATTTGAACCAAATAAATACAAATTATTCTGATAACATTTTCATGAAATAAAACTCTGTTTCACATTGAATAACTTTTCACCACATACTTCAAATGTTAATATTTTTATCGTGTTATTTTTTATAAATGTATTTGAATGACATTTTAGGTTTACAATATTTCAAATGAAATCAAAAGGGTTGATTATGAAAGTACTCATACATTATGCTTCTATTTTTTCAAATGTTCCTCTTGCTACTCCTCCTCCTGTTGCAAAATAAAAATGATGAACTGTAGATTGGCACAAAATTTTACTGATTTCTGTGGGTTTACTGGGATGATCTGAAAGAAAATTACCTAGGATGGGCTAGAGAGTCTTGTCAGGAAGAGCAGAAAGTCTTTCACCTTGGGAAAAATTACTTTTAATCCATTTTGTTTCTGATTCTCCCATAACTTTCAAAACGTATTTCACATCCCTGCAGAACTATTTTATCTGATGAATGTATTTTTACAATACATTTAAAAAAAGGATTTTTTAACCGAGCACAGCACATTGCAGATGTATTGTCAACTGTCATTGGAAAGACATTCTTTCTTCGTTTGCTTGGTTTTTCCCCATGTGAAGTCATACAAGAAATAATGCCTTCTGGGGCATTTCACAGAAAAAAAGATAAACAATTGGAAAGGCCTTCAATCTTGTCATTCCCTGGTGTAGCAGAGTGATAGTGGTGCACTGTCAGGGAAAGCTTGATGCTGCAGGGACAATTAACTGCTTCCACCGAGGTCCAGCCCAAACTACACCTGGGCAGCCCTCACAGCTCTGCACACGGACACAACTCACAGTGAAATAAAACAAGTTTTTGTGTTGGGAACCTTGCAGTTTTTGCAGCTCTGAAGTGGGATACTCGAGGTCTGAGAGAGATTTCTGCCCGTGGAGCAGGGGCACTAAATGCTGAGTGCTGTGCTGGAGCACGCAATGGAGAAAATCAGAGCTTTATGTTGAGAGAGAAAAATGTATTCATGGTTTTCTCATGCTTGCCATGATCGGCTGCTTGTTTCTGAGCTGTTCAGCTTCAGATTTTCTACGTTCGACTTCAGACACGGCAGAAGAACAGCTGGGAAATCAGTGAAGCAGCAGAGCAGACTGCTTACAATAGAAACAAAAAAAACCCCAAACCTTATTGAAAGAAAACTGTCCGAGGCAGCCCCATGGTGCCCTTTCACACTGAGACACTGTCCCAGGGAACCCCCTGGGAAATGGCAAGACATATTTTTCCCTGATAACAATGTAAAAAAAGCACAAAAAGTACAGGGGGCATCTCGCTGAGCCGCGCTGCTTTAGGAGAGCGCTGCGGTGAGACCGCGCTTCGCTGTGGCTTTAATAACGCTGGGCTCGCTCCTGGATGCAAATAAATAAATAAATAAGAGCCTAGCACAAAAAAAAAAAGAAAAAGAAAAAGGAAAAGGGTAGTGTCTCATTCAGGACTTGTTTGTTAACTCCTGATGAGATGCTGTGTGCAGTCATGCTGCCCTGAGGAGTTTATAATACCAGAGCCTGAGCCTACCGCATTTCCTAAGTACTGCTGTGAACAGCCTTGTGGGACTGCAGTAATTGAGGTAACTGTGTTACTTCTGGACTAGATCATGCAACTCTTACATCAGGCATTAAGCACTTAGGAGAGCAGCCCCGTTCACTTTACTGATGGCTTTTAGATGGGAAAATGTATTGCAATCACAAAGCTACCTACCCTTGAAAAGTCAGCGTACTCAGGACGAAATGGCGAAATCTAAAGGAGGTTCTCATAGAAAACAGCCAACAAATGGACTATATATAAAGCTAATCTCTCCTCTTCTGGTGATTATTCTCTCACTTGCAGGCAATCAAGCCCAGTTTTGCCAGTGACTGTCAAAAGACTGTGTGTGAGTAGGTTTAAACTGCACTAAGCAGTTACAGGTTCCAGCTAAATCCAGCCCTCTGTAACGTTACACTCCATTGTGGACATGCCTCCGAAACACCTCCTGTTTGACAACAAAAATTGCACTGATGCCTGGACCCCTGAGGTTGCCCAGGACTGCTCCATCCTGAGCAAGGGTCTATTTCCCATATTAAAAGTCAGCTTCTTGGCAGAGGAGTGCTGAGCGTGGAAATCCATTAGCCTTGCCTGTGTGCTGCTGAAATCCCAGCCCCTGTAGTGCTCTGTCCTGTGCATCCTCCCTGGAAAAAAAATCACCCACAGTGCTGGTGCCACCACTCTCATAGCCTTGCACAACCTTCTAGTAAATGATCTTATTGATATGATTAAAGGACTGAGTAGGTATTCTAGGAAGAATTCACCTATAGATGCGGCCGTGTTTGTATTCAGTCAAACTCTATGATATATTCCAGATGTGGATCAGGGTAGTGGCTGGGGAAAGGTGTGTTCACTGTGCAGGGAGAAGTTCTCTGCTTGCAGGGACACCCAGCAGAAGAGCATTGAGCTCTTTAGCTTTGAGAACAACCCTGAGTTCAAGTTGTGTCCTTTGTGCCTTCAGTGTTTGCTTGGCCTAGAATAATCTCTGTGAAGGAAGTGAAAATACTTACAAATATTTTCAAGATTCTTTTACAAATAGCTTCAAGGAATTTTTACAAATATGTTCATCACATTCCTAATTTGAGCATAATAATTTGTATTTTTTC
The DNA here is from genome assembly GCA_013396875.1 of Vireo altiloquus. Classification (NCBI taxonomy): domain Eukaryota; kingdom Metazoa; phylum Chordata; class Aves; order Passeriformes; family Vireonidae; genus Vireo; species Vireo altiloquus. The sequence goes on along the minus strand of VZRF01005150.1, from coordinate 99,067 downwards.
AACTATTTTTCTTTGGGTGGTTTTTGCAGCCGTGTGTGTTTATTCACATTGATCTTGTGGTATAACCTGATTTTATATTATTTGTTTCATCTGTTAGACGATGGCACCTTTATTTTTTGTTGCAGTTCTCTGTTCCTTGACGAGTATTTTACTGATTAAAAGCAGTTATGCACACAATGATTACATTTTTTACGGAGACAGAAGATCATCATCATCATCACTTGTAGGGTCAGTGGAGGGAGAGGAGAACTCTCCCAGAGTCATTTATTCCATCACCTTTTCCAAGAATTTAGTAGCTTCTTTAGGAAATCTGAAAGTTGTTCTTGACAAACTGGTACTGTTTCATATCCAAGGTTCTGCTTTTTTTTTTCTGGAGTTACCAGTTTTGAGGACAGACTTGCTGACTGGCTGTTCTTTCACCTTTCCTGGTCGTACCATCCACATCCTTGGGAGTTTCCAGGACCTGAGTGGATTAGGTCAGATTGCAGAGTTGCCCCTGCTGGGCACCAGGGACCTCCTGGGGCTCCTTCCCACCTAATTTCCCTGTGATGTTATGATTTGTCCACTTGCCTGAATGAGAACCGTGGCTCAGATGAGCAGCTAAATCTTAAGGCTTTGTTTACTGGGCAGAACACGAGTCAGCATCCTCAGGAATGTGCCAAATTCTGGACCCTTAAATCTTGCAGTGCACTGCAAATTTATCCTGTGGGGATCTGGGATGCGCTATCCAGGTGATGCATCCCTGGCTGCTGTGTTTAAGGGTTCTTTGTATGTATGTCAGTGTAAAATACTTAATTCTTTTGTAGCAGCCTCTTTTTCTGGGAGACCTATCGTCCTCCAGTGGATCAATTTGTCTAAAGGAATGTAATCTATATTTACTTTGCAGTAGGTACTGTAGCTCTCAACTCTGCTTTTAGCTGATTCAGCTCCAATCCAGCTCGCTTTGACCTCAGAAATATTCCCTGCTAACTGTCCTCCTGTTCACTCCAATTTGTACTGCCTAAATGCCTACTGCTGAGTGTCCCTCTGGCCATTCTGAAAGGTGTTTCATCACACTACAATAAACGTGAAATACTGATGCACTCAAAACAGCAAAAAAGGAGGGGGAAAGAAGCAGCTGGATATCGACATGGGACTGGACAGGGGCATTTATTTCACTTTACTTTCATCCCTTTGTCTACCTTTGGCAAAGGAGGGCTCTGAGGGTCCCTGGTGGGCCAAGCCGGTCGATACAACACAGGAGTTAAATTAGACCTCAAGTCAAGCACACATCTACCTTGGCTGGGATACCTCCAACCTAAAGTCCCTGGAAAATTTACATTTTTCCACTAAGTTAACCAATAACAGAGTGAAATGAGTGAGAAAAAAGCAGCTGTCTAGCCTGCATCTTGCTTCATTATCAAATGGATGTTGTCCAAACAGCAGCTTAGGTGCCTTATGAGGGAGACAAAGAGGCTGATGCATGAGCTGTGGCCAGGATTTACTAGGCTCATTAAGTAAAAACAATTTTAAGAGAAGTTAGTGAACACATCATAATGTTTTTGAAAGGTTTCTGCCACGCCTTTTGTTATTATGAAGGTGCTTTTTTCCCCCCTCTCCCTTTTCCTGTCCTCCCAGGATCTAAATTGGCTTTATTGTTAGAGTGCATCCACAGAGTTCTTACTAACATTAGTGTTATATTAATTTGTCAGTGTAGAACATATTTGTTCAAGTCAGAACCCCAATTCAGAGGCCTGGAGGTCCCAGGTGATTTTCCACTCTTCCCTAGGTGCTGAAGACTCCAACACAAGGAAAACTGTTTGTGTAACTCTGTGGAATCAGGATGAGAACTTCCAAAGTGACAACATCTTTGGTTGGAAAACAGATTAAGGTGGTTGAGAGCCTTCATGGCTGGAGAAGGGGGCATGGGTGACCACCTCCTCTATTCAAATGACCACCTTGTGGGTCAAAAGACACCTCCAAAAATGTTCAGAAAATAATTTTGTTCTACACAACAACTTCCAGTAAGCATTTCATAAAATCACAGAACAGTTTGGGTTGGAAGGGACTTTAAATATTATCTCATTCCAACTCCCCTGCCATGGGGAGGGAACCTAAGATTACGGTCTTATATAAAAGAAAAAAAAATTGTAATCACGTACCAATAAAGTAGTAAATTTATTTGAATTGGACAAACCAACAACAACAAAATCCAACACCCCCACTAACACCTTTCCACCAAAAAAAGTCTTATATGCAAATGAGGGCTATACTTTTTAAAATTACTTTGCAAGGTGAGGAGGTATTTTATTCACCAGGAAGGAAGGCACAGTGCAGGTACTTAATCTGTAAAATCTCTTCTGCTTTACTATTTTAATAATCTGAAATATATTCCTCATCTGTCAACTCTGTACTTCAAGCTCAGGCACTGCAAACAACCGTGTCTGTATCTCTTAAAAAGCTTTGCTTGGTTTATTTCCAAAAGAGCTCTTGCCTACCTGTTTGCTGGTGGAGAAAATTATTTCGAAACATGAAGCAGGTAAACCTTAACCTGCCAGATGTCTTCTTCATGTAAGCAATTTAAATTCAATTTGTGGCACAAAATGCAGGCAACTTCTGGATCAATAGGCTGCATTCAGCAGCGCTGACACACAACACCTGATCCACCGCCAACCTGGCTGGGCTCTTATTGCTCCTACCTGAGGGACTTTCCCTGGCTTTTATCGCTAGGTAAAATCTCTGAGGATTACAGGTACTTAGCGCTAATTAGAGCTGCTCTGCTCCCCTCCCTTTGAATGGCCTCTGTTTCTGCAACAGGCGCTTCACTTGTGTATTTCAGGGGGATAATTGTGGTGGCACACGCCAGCGAGGTAAATGATAGCACAAACACACCCCCAGCATCTCGCAGGAGAAGAGGGCGATGAGATAATCGCTGCAACAAAAGCTGCTGCAGCCTTCACCTTGCTCACTTTCGGGGCTTTTGTCAGATGTCTGCCTTCAGAGCTGTAATTAGGTGATTAGAAGGAAGAGGCTGTAAACAAACAGGACCTCACTCCTCCTCAGGCATGGGGAGTGAGGTGTGTCAGTCCCAGAGCTCCTCCAGGAATACCTGAGCCGTGGAATGCTCTCGGAGATGGTGTGACGTGTGTGTGCATCAATCCCGCTCAGAGTGCTCACAGCACGCGAGTTATCAGCACAGAAATCATCTCCCATTCACATACGTTTAACCAGGGTTCAGAATGAAATTTAATCATTGCTCAGATTTGTAATAATTATTATTATATGTAGGGTTAAGTGCTGGAAAAATGGAGCTTTTATTTGCCATTTAACAATTCCCCCTTCTATCTGTGAGCTCTGATTCTACCATTATTGTGTTTCCTACAAATATCCCAGATACTTATAAATATTCTATTGCAATGAATTTTATATGACTCTTCAGTTCTAACAGCGGAAGCTGCATTTTGAACTTAACCTAAAATCCAGTGTAGTAAAGCCAATTTTTAAATGTAACCTTTCCACCAAGTGGTAAAGACAGTCATAAAGTCACTTATTATTGCTCAAGTCCCTCTTGACATATAATTAATCCATCTCAACCCCCATCCAAAAATCCAGAGACAGCAAATTTGCCCTTCCTGAATTTACAATTCATAGAGGCAGAGCGTTATCCAGCACTCCCTGACTGGGTGCACACATTGCAGGAAAGGGAGCACAGATGAACATTTAGGAGACACTCATCTCTCACTGTGTGTCAGCATGAGGGGAAAAATAACAATGACTGGGACAGAATCTCAGAATCCCTCCGAATGACTCAAAAATGTCACTTTGAGTGGCTGTGGCACTCGAGGACATGGTTTAGTGGTGAACGTGGTGATGGTGTTGGGTTGATGGTTGGACTTGGGGGTCTTAGAGGTCTTTTCCAACCTTAATGATTCTGTGATTCAGATATGGGTGGAGAGTGTCCTTTCTCTGCATCGTTATGAGAACTCCTGATTGCCAGACTTCACACACATCACAGAGAAGTTTGGAGAAGGGAGCTCCAAAGATTGTCTAGTTCAGTCTCACACTCTGCCTGAGCATGGAAAAACCTCCCCATGCAAATCTCTTTGAACTTTAGGAAATAAACCAGAGAGTCCTTTTGGAGACATGGTGATATTTAGTGGTGTTTTCCACTAAACGATACTGTTGTTCTGAGGATATGTAAAGCAGTAGAAAGGAGGTATCAAAATGGGCTAAATTAAATTATGAGATCCATTCCTTAACCTGGGCTTTGACCTTTGTGTGCACTCAGAAGAAAATGCAAAATCTCTCCAAACCCAGACCTCGTGCTGCTGTAGGCAGCTCATTGCAGCCCTGAGAGCAGCCTTACAAATTGCTGCTGTGTCTTCCAGCATCAACCAAAAATTGTTGAGGGCCACATTTATCTCCTGCTTTTTATAACGAGCCCAAACCAAAACTGTGAATTTCCCAGAGGGTGAGCAAGAGGATAAGGATTAGAAATAGGCTATTTAAAAATAAAACATAAAACTCCAAACAACTCTTCACCATTTTATTTCCAGGCTCTGAAAATACTTTTATATGGTGTTGCCATCAAACAGTCGTTACCTGTCCCTCTGCATATCTTTAGGAACCAGTGATCGTTGTAGGAACTAGATATCAATATCACATGAAAATATGCTTGAGTAGACTCTAAATTGGGTATATCGAGAATAATTTAGTCCTCTCATGTGTTTTCTTTCACAACAATCCTTTACTATATGGCACTATCCAAACCTGTTATTGACTATAAAATTATTAAGTGTGTCACTGTTGCATCCACAAAATTATGACTCTGCTGTGCAAATATCCTTGTGATTAATTATCTTGTTTTATTGACCAGCAGTGCTGAAGTATAGGAAAATTAAGATTGAAACCCTCCTATACATTTAGTGCCCAAATCAAGACATTTTCAGTGTAGCTGGGATTTTTTTACAAATCTCAAAATGATCCAAGTAAGGGACACTCAGTGTTTGGAACAGCAAGGACCTTGGGGACAAGAGTACACACTCTTTCCTCATGGAAGCTAAATCACTTGGTGGTCTTCACTCACAAACTGCACAGACAGATCTCAGTTTCCCAGAGTGTTATTCAGCCTCTTAATCATAGAATCATTAAATGGTTTGGGTTGGAAGGGACCTCAAAGAATATCCCATTCCACTCCTGCCATGGGCAGAGACACCTTGCACTGTCCCAGGTTGCTCCAAGCCCTGTCCAGGCTGTCCTGGAACACTCCCAGGGACAGGAGAGGTGACAGAGTCTTTGTTCCTCTCGTGGCTGTCAGGTTGACTGCACACCTTCCAAACTGCAGCACGTGAGGCATGGGCTCTTCACGTGGGAACTGTGTTAATTACACAGACCTGAAAGCCCTGTGGAAATTAACATGTGATCTTGTAATGATTTGCCATATCATAACATGTATGCTCTGATCCAGCAAATCACTTAAGAAAGTGCTTAAGTTCAGCCTGTCATTTCAAATCAAGCTTCAAGATCAACCTTGGTGCTGTAATGACATAAGTGAATTAGCCTGTAGCCTTAATGTAGTCTCCTTTGTGTGATTTCCTTTATTATTACAAAATAAACAGGGGGTAAGAATGATTTCAGAGGTTATTTCATGTGGTACTGCTCTGAACTGGCCACAGGTTTTGGCAGAACTGGAAATTTTAGAGCTGTGGAAGAGCTGAGTTCGTGAATGGTAGAACAAGATGTAAAGGTTTTAAACAGAAAGCAGGTATGGATTAGATATTAGAAAGAGATTCTTCCCTGTGGTGACTTGAAAATATTTGGGTGAATTTTTAGTGGAATGGTAAAACTTGTCTTGGTATTGAGAATGTTGTCCCTGCAGTATGCAACACCTTGAGTCAAAATATGAGGAGAATGGGGCTTTAAAAAAAAAAATTAAAACTGTTTTTTAGTGTTAATAAATATTTTAGGAAAAGGAATTGTTTTTTGACCAATTAAATTGATAATAAAATAAAGAAACAATCTTTCTGAATGTAGTCCTTCAACAATTTTCAACTTCTCTGTTGTGCACCTGACACAGCAACACCCCTATCACTGCTCTCATGTTCTAACATGAAAAATAACACTTTAAACTATAAATTCAAACATACTAAACTTATTTTCCGTGCCATCAATCTGAAAAATGGCTGAATTGTTTATGCTGAATTTTTCCAAAAATTGCTCCTGACATAAGCGCTCGGGATTCAGCCAGAGCAATTTCAGAGGCCTGTGGAATCAGAAGTGACAGAACCCAGGGTTTTGTAGTGGAAGGCATCAGGCATCCCTACATTCACACACAGAGAAAGAGGAAGAAAAAAAAAAAGATAAACGGGAGGCAGAGGGAACATATGTTGAAGACAATCCTGCCTCCCGTAAAACTGCTGTTGAGTCAAGTAACCTGTTTAAAAACAATGTATTCCTCTAACTACAGCCACCTGGCTCGTAATTATAGTCCTCATTAGAAACTGCTACAGGTCTTGAGTGATTAGTTATTGTTTATAAACTGTTCGACTGGAGACCACCTGTTTTCTTACGGCGCTGCACCTTCGTCTCGCCCGGCTGCCTGGTGCCTGTTAATAGAAAAGCACCTGTTTCCTGACAGGGCAAGCCCAGAGATAAACCTGCGTGTCTGAGGCAGCTGGGGGAAAGGTCTTTGTGAAGGACACCCAGATCTATTTGTTGCTATTAAGCTGTCGCCAGCCCCGGTTAGAGCTCTTGATGGAGTTGCCCTGCCTCACGTCTCTCGTGTCCGCGTGGACTCCCCAGCATCTGACACGGAGCTCTTTGAGAATGTTTATAATTAGCCCTCCAGAGATTGGGAAATCCAGAGAAATAAAACATGAGGTTTGAGCGCTGGCACTAATTGTTAAAGAGTTAAATGCTCCTGTATGCAAAGCACCCGAGACGAAAAGGGAAGGTGAGTGGCTCCGTGTGCAGATGCAGGAGGTGAGGCATGAACGCGGTGTTCCTTAAATAAACACAAGGATCACTGCGGCCCCACTGGCAAAGACAAAGAGGAGGCACTGATTCTCTCAAGGCGATTCAGTCATGTAGACAACAAACTCATGCTGCAGTTAAAATATTTAGAGCCAAATTCTGCTCTGAGTCATGCTGGATTCAGCTGATTTATTCCCAGACCGAAACAGTGTAACTGAGAGCAGAATTTGGCCCTTACACCCCTAAACTATTGTTATCCCATCACTAATTTTCATCTACATCCATGAGTGGCAAATGAGGTATTTTTTTTTTTTTTTTTTAAGTTGCCTACCTGTTTTTGAACTAGAAATGAGCTCTGTCTCCCAGGCTGTCAGTCTGGGAGAGTGGACACATGAGCAGAGAGGCAGAGCTGGAGGCACAAAGCCGGAGCGAGCTCAGCATGGAAGAGCCGGCTGTGCACTCGGAGGAGGAAGCAGCAGGCTGTGCTGTGTGAGGGACACACCAAAACTTGCTTGGGCAAGGAGAGATGGGACCATTTGGCACTGGGATGAGGTCAGTTTTAAGGAGCGCATCAGGTGCTGGCAGCTCTTTAAATCCCAGGTAATGCAGAGAGCAGTGGTAGCTGCCGTGCTATAATGTGATGGTGGGGGTGGCAACATTCCCAGGCTCCCTCCCAATCCCTTTCCTTGCTCTATTTTAGGCACTTGTGGCCATGCCTTAACCCTTACCCAGTGTAATATTTGCTGCTGTGGTTTGCAACAGGCATCCCCCATCATCTGGCCTTACATTGAGGAACATCATCAAGGCTCCCTTTTCTCTGCCTTTCCTCTCCTTATCAAGCAAAAAGCTACCTCTGTATGTGACCTGGAAGTGTTCCCTAGAGAAACATTTACTTTTCTGATTAGCATTTTTGGGATTGGCTGATCTGCCTTAAGGGCACGTTGTTGTTCATAGGCACTTGGTTTTGCTTACTCATTTATTGGGTAACAGATAGCTTCCAAAATGAGACAGCACATCATGAAAAATTAGGGGATAACACAGTCTCAGCACTAAGCCAGGGAAGTTTTCCGTATTAAGACACAGTGGCATGATGAACAACCCAGTCACCACCCTGTGCTCCCACACAGCAAATGTTAGGCACCTGTGCATAGCAGTGAATCATCTTATCAGCTGGTTATTCATGGCTGAACATGTTCCCAGCCCTATTTCTCAGTGTTTGACCATCCCCAAAGCTTCTTTGCTCCCTTCTCTTCCTCAGGAACTGACAGAAAACTTTCATTTTATGTGAAACATAAAAACTTCCACTTTACGTGAAATAAGCATGGCTAAAACCACCAGATTTATGCAACTGAACTGAGATGTACGTATTCAGCTGTTTAATATTTAAATGTTAACAATGGTCCCCAGCCTTATTTCAAGGATCCTGTAAAATCTCACCTTCAGCAGAACCTCAGGACGGGCAGCATCCAACCTGTCCACCCAAAGTCCCCCAAGAACATGGAGCCTCCAAAGGGATTTACACACATTTGGTAGAACAAATGACAAGTAACTTGGTGTCTTAGAAATTCTTAGCTGTGGAACTGAGTTTTTTTGGGGTACTTTTGTACCAAAAAAAAAGGATGCTTTTGTTGTTTTTACGGCTGTGGATGTGTTCAAACCTATGAAAACAACAGAGTGGATCGTTATTCATTGCAAAATACTACCTAAGTACACTCCAAATGGTTCATGGTGATAGCAGTCACAGGTTTCTGTTTTAAATGTGTTTACCTGAAGTAAAATATCAAGTGAAAGGAGCATAATTTGATAAATAACTGGAACAATAGATTGTGCGAAAAATAATCATATCTGACTCTTGCCTAACGAGAAACCCCATGGAAATAATCCTCTGAGTGTAGTTCCCAACCATAAATGCATTTTAGATTCTTTGGGGATTTATTAATTTCCCTTTTCAAATATGGGAAACAGTTGTTGCAATGACAACATCATCATGCTGGGACAGTGGTAAATAAATAAATAAATAGCAATAGTTACCTCTCTGTTGTAACAGCTTTTCTGCTAATGTTTGGGTAGATATTTATACAATTCAGTCTCTTGCAAAAAGACTGCTTAAAAGCCCAAACCCAACAAAAGACTGAAGGGTTACAGAGCAGCACAGAGGGGTCTCTTTTTAAAGTGACTAACCCAGTTGATTTCAATATGAGTTTGGAAAATAGTCAAAATTTCTCCGTTGTGGAGAACTGGCAATAGGATCTGCAGGAAGCCCAGATCTTCCTTGCCCAGTGGGTTTCCACACGTTTGGAGAAACCAGAACTTTGCAGAGCTGACGCAACCTCTCTCTTTGAAATCTTTTTCTTGCTGTTTCTTTTTTAAAGGTGTTAAAGAAATAGGACTGTAATAACCACTGACAAAAATCTCTGGGCATGAACTGAAGTGGGAAATCGCAGAGGTTACTTATTTCCTCATGCTTTTACCATTTGTTCTCTTTTCTCGAGGAAGTTGAAAGACCTGAGATTCAAACTTAATAAGGCCCCATGCCGTTCCTAAGAGTATTTACAACCTGCAAAAAATAAGCCAGCACATTTCTTATATTTAAATTTGTTTTCAGTTCATCTGAGCTATTACACAGTAGGCCGTCCCCAAACCTTTTGTAACAGGCAGTAAATGTTTCTCAGACAAGGGAAAGAATGATGTGTTCAACTGTAGCTGCTTGAGCCCGGGAAAGAGACAAAACATCGCAGTGAGTTGCACTCCCCACATCCCAGCTCATTTCAACATCGTGGAAACAGAGCTGCCTCCAGCCCGTGGCACGTGCTGCAGACGTGGGGTGGCAGCCCCTGGGATGCCCTTGGGCAGCTGGAGCTTGTCAGGGGTGGAGGTGTTCTTCTTTGGACCCTGACTTCTGGCCCGTCTGTGTTCCTTATTTCAATGTCCCTTGTCCCGAAAAGATGAAATTAGGCTTCTTTCTGCTGTTTCAAGGCTTGTTTATTTTTTGTTCTTACCCAAGTTTCGGAGGCACAGACTGTGCTGTGACCTCCAGGAACACGAGGGCAGAATGGCAATGGCTACCCAAAGCAGGTAGCTTTTATATCTATTATCAACCAGTTAGAAAACTTTACCTATCTTATTTTGTTCCCAAAACCAGTGAATATCAACCTCACTGACATGTCTCCTCTACACTAAATTCTGTCTACCAATTAACAAACCACAGGAACTCATGTCAGAGGGAAGAAGGAAGAGAAGGAGATGCAGAAGAAGAAGCCAACACCCTAGAATCTCCATGTTGGCTCTATATAATATATAGAGCAAAACCTAAAAACTCCAACTCCACACTCTGTGCTGCACTAAACAACATCTCCTCATTCCTTTGGTGCTCTCAGCTCACCCAGAATTGGGGTAAATGCTCCCACGAGCTTGGTTCGCAGGCCAAGCCTTTTTTGAGGAGCTCTGAGGGTAAAGCAAACACCCAGAGGAGCAGGAAAAGTTCCCAAGCTTTTCCAGACTCCAACAGGAGCTCTGTGGTGTTGTGGAATAATAGACCATGACCTTGGGTTTTATTAACCACAATTGCTTCCCATTTTCAAGGCTCCGCCCTAAACCCCTTGGGTTCAGTGGGGAGGTTTCCATTTCTAGTGGTGGGGAGTGAGGGTAATTCCTCTGAGCACCAGTTGTGCAAATCCTGCTCTAAACACCACCAGGAGTTTAGTTCTAATTCTGGTCCATGTCTAGTTGCTTGGTGTGTCATGGGGCAAAACAGCTCCAGTCCTGGAAATTCTCTGGATGCAGCAGCAGGGCCACGGAGGCAAAGCCAGTCGGTGAGTGCAAGGCTGTGTGTGTGTGATAACCAAGGAACCAAAGGGAGCTCTTGGAACATGTCCTCATGTATCCTAAATAAACAGCGTTGCAGAAGCCTTCCCAGTGAATCTGCCTCTTGAATCCCTTCTCATTCTGGAGAGACTTTATCATCTGAAGCAATCACACACGGAAGGAATGTCTGAAGGCCTCAGTGACACTCCTTAGTGGTTTTTGGATGGCATATTGGGGAAAACTAGTTTTGTTTTGTTTAAATTCCTTTTGCAAACAAACGTTAGCACCTACAATCTCCAAATACACCCAATGTCCATCTGAGAGTCGCTGGAACGCTGATGAGACATTTCATCCAGTGCTCTACTGAGTCACTGTAAAAATAACCCCACCAAGAACAGCTGACCAGACTCACTTTCATGTCAATCTTTTCTCCTTTTATTAAAAAAACAAAACAAAACAAAACAAACCCGTAACTAAAAGTTGCATTTAAGCGGGAACGTGCAGATTGAGGAGGGTTCTTAGATGGAAGATCCAAGTCATTATTTAAAAAAACAAAACAAAACAAAACACCCTGAAATATGTAGACACATATTTGCCATGGAAACGTTGGAAACAACATCTGCATGAATCACGTTGGAACTGAGCGGGCTCGAGGTGGTTTGGAGGGTCCTGGTTGCCAGCCTGAGCCGGGCGAGAGCCACTCTGTGTCCTCAGTGGGAATGGTGCTGTGGGATCACCACGGACACAGCACCCAGGGGAGGCACAGCAGGGGCATTGCGAGGCAAAATGTGCCCATCCTTGGCTGCCATGCTGCCAGCGGTGGTTATTTTGTCTCGTAACGTCGTGTTTTCTCATCGACCCACACAAACCTCCAGCCACTGGGCATTTATGCAGCTGCAACTGGGCTGTGTGTGAGTGAATTCCTTTGAGAAGCATAAAGAGAGTCCCAAAATAACTTATAACAGGCGTTTTTTAACGTCTTCCTACATTTGCTGCCTGTTCTGGATTTCTCTCGTCATCTTCTCTGTTGGCCAAGATGGGTTCTGAACAAGTTTGGCTGGTTCTTGGTTCTTGTGGCTTTTCCTGATGAACAAGGCTGAGAACTGCTTGCAACAATCTCTTAAGTAGCCTTTTGCAATTTTTTTTAGCCTATGTTCACTCTCAGGATAAGTCTCACAAACAGTTTGAGGGTAAAATTGTTATAATTCCTGTGTGAGCTTTTATCCTGCTGGAAAAGATAAGTGACTGAAAGACTTAAGAACAAACAGCGAAAATAATCTTAGAAAATGTCCTTTATCCTTCTGCTTGGTTTTGCTTTTTCCTTTACGTATTTTTTTTCAGAAATCTAGATTTTAGCTACGCATAAGAAGAAAAGTGTCTATTTTTCAGCTTCTCTGAGATAGGGTCTGACCCATGGCGTGGTGGTCTTCCCACCAGGGAAGGACATTCAGTAAAATAATCCTTTTAAAAGGCATCTCAGAGAGGACAAATAACCTCCACCACCAAAGCAGGAGCTGAAAAAACCCTCAGGTTAGGAGGATGAGGCATCTTATTGAGGAAAGCAGTATAAGTTCTGAATTCCTATAAGCTTCTCTACATGTGATAAATTTACTTTGAAGTCCCTTTAACCATATCCTGATAGGCATTAAAACTGTAATCATCTGAATTTCAGCCTTTATAGGTAAAGTCAGTGTTCATTTAGAACCCATAAACACAGTAAGGTAAACATAAATCAGTTTTGGACACGTGTTTACTGCATCAGGTGCTTCAGACTCTCTTGGTGGTTAAAGTCAGAATATGTAACTTTGCTTTTATTCCAGCAGTTCCTTATGAGTGATGGCTTTCACAGCCTTGGTTGATCACTGGGGTGTGAAACACAACAACATTTCCTATGAAAATTCCCTTTATGCCCAGCAAAGAGTATCTATGTGAGACACGTTAATCTGTTTAAATGATGAAGATTACCTTGATTAATTTAAAAAATATTCCTTCCTACTTTCTGTCTAGAGATGGGTATGAATTCTTCTCTTGAGCTGTTGGCAACAAAACATAGCCCTTTCTGGAAGGGTTTGGAGCCCAAAAGCTACTGATGCTCTCTCTGAATGGGAGAATACCATTTCTTACAAATTAAATATTCATTTTTACAGGCTGTGGTCTTTATGGAGACTTTTCCCAGTTATGCCCCAAATTATCTGGTCCATTAAAAAAAAAATTCTCATTAGGCATTCCTTACTTGTCTCCATGAGATTATATGATGCATGCTACAATTTTCCTGAAGGTGCTCACATTTCTGATTGGTTTATTAATTTGTGTTTATTGTAGGTACTCTGGTATAATGTTTTATCTTAATTAGTATTTTTATACCCACTATATTAAGTACGTATGTGGGCAGGTTTTTATGCTGCACATCTTCCTAGTGCAACTGAGGTTTAGTGTTTTACTTCAAGAAGGAAGAATTATAATCAATTTAAAAGTAATTGCAGACACATTTTGCTTCAAAAACAAACTATGTTGCATTAACATGAGACTATTTTAGGTTGAGATCCATAAGTTTTTAGCCTGATAAGCCTCCTGTTGAGCTGTGCATGATATCAACCTACCTTAAATTGGGATAAACCTGTCTTCTTAGGATAAAATCTAACCTTTATTTTTCCTCACAGAAATAAATCCTCTTCTTGGGCATTCATTGAAGAAATAATTTAATCCACCTCTTTTTAAAAAGAGATGTTTTGTTATTATAAGACTGCAAAAATAATATGCATTTCTAGATTAATTCTTTTGCATTTTACATGTGGGAAAAAAATTCTCCTCCTCAAGGAAGTATTTAATTTCTTGAGTAAGACCCATAAAATCAGGTCCAGTAGGAGTAGCAGAGCACTAAAACACTGCTTGGGTTTTTTGTCATGTGATAATCAGAATTTGTACTTCTTGGTTCTGCGTGGTGGACACTCAAATAATTAAATGGCTACTGGCTATTAGTATTTTTTGCAGCTTTATTTTGTGAATACATTTTAGCTAAAATATATCTTTTTTTTCTTTTAATTTAAGATACATATTTCTGTTTTGTATAGAGGCAAGATTTGTTTTAATCTGATACTTTCCTGGTAAAAAGCTTAGAAAATCACGATGCTTTTCACTTTACATTCCTCATTTTCTATGTCCCTAAATGAAGCTTCTGCCTGCTTTGAGCAACTTCAGTCTTGGATCATTTCAACCAGTTAAATGGAATTACCTTCAATCAGAGGAGATTGAAGAGGAGAAGGAGATTTGGATGTTTTGCCCTTACTTTTAGCTTCTGGTTCTGACGTGGGCTGCTCGAGCTGGGCATTTGCATTCAGCAAAGGCTGATGCAGGAGTGCTTTAGTTGGTGAGTTTGCAGTTCTGCTCTCAAGGAGGAGCGAGCTGTAAATTACCCACCACTGAGTTACTGAGTCACTTGAATACTTCAGGCTCCTCTAAATGCAAGATCCAGTGGGGCTGCTGAATTATCCTAGGCTGTTTTTCAGAGGATCCTCGTGTCACAATCTCATTCTGAATATGATTTTTTTTTTTTGTCTGGATAAGTATTTAATTTGAGATTTCCGTAGTGAAGAGAATTGAGTCGAGACATTTTAAGTGCTTCTTCGTCTATCATTAGAGACACCAAGTGACACAGGAAAAGATAATGAACATAGAAAGAGCCCCCAAAGCACTTTTAGATCGTTTCCTGAGAGTCAGCAGGCCAATATTGACTTTGATTAAGCACTCACTTTGGTCCCATTAGTTTGGCAAACTGTGAAACAGAAGCCAGTGTCCTTTCCAAGTTGGTTTTGCATAAACTCTTTTACAACTTCACTTCTGAGTTTCTTTAGAACATCTCTGTTGTTTTGTTTTTTTGCTTTTTTCTTCCTTTCTTCCTCAAGAAAGTTTTTTTTTTTAAGTCTTTAAAAGATTCTGTAATCTAAAACTCATATAAGGATTTATGCTATGAATGAGTGACACTTAACAATCTTGTTTTGTACCTCAAAACTGCAGAGGAAAGCAAAGATACATATTTCCTTCTCAGGAGTTTGTGCGTCTGAGGTTTAATTGCCAGATTTTAAATTAAAGGATTAGTTTCTGAAATTATTTTCTGGTGTAGATAAATATTATGGTTATATAGAGCTCTGAAATTTTCTGCCGTTTGTCACAGAAGGGTTCTTTGCCTTGTGCCCCTTTGGTGTGAGTTGGAGTCCTGGCCATTGGTGTGTATCTGTTGGGAGAGACCATGGGAAGCTCGACAGAACCTGTGCAGGTTTTTTATTATAAGTCCCACAAATGCTTTTTTAACCTTCTTTTTTATTTTTTTTTTTTTAATCCTGGCAATAATTTAAAACAGACAGTAGGATCTTGTACCTTCAGACTGTGTGTAGAGTTGGAGATACTGGGACAAGCCTTGAGGTTCTGGCAGGTTTTGGGTGTTGATAAAAGAGGAGCTCACTGCACCTGGGTCATCAGGAGGTCTTTTCCAGCCTAAGTGATTCTGTGATCATTTAGGAACCCTGAAAGAAAACCAAGTGAATGCAGAGCCTGTTCATGGTCTGAAGGCTGATACTTTGAGTTGGGGGAGTCATTACAAAGTTGAGGGATCTTGCAAATGTTTCCTTTGCCCATGAGGGAGTTCTTTCCCAGGCTCTGGTTTGACTAGATACTCTTCACTGATTTATGTACTCTGTAAATCTCTCTGGGCCATGCCTGGTCTCAAAGGTACCCAGACAGTTTTCTGCTGTAACTTTCTGTCCTTTATAGTTCCTCTCAGGTTGAGAAAATCCTCATTGTTGCTTTTCAATATTTTTTTATTTCTAGCGCATGAGAAAACAATCATGTTACACATAAATGAACAAAAAGGGTAAAAAAGAGATTAATTCACTATTTCTTAACATCCTTCAAGCCAATTAGCAATAGGTCTGAAGAACAGACATCTGACAGATTGGCTATAATTGGCAGCATTTTGCTGGCAGTTTGCTACCACTCTTCTGCTTCACCTGGAAAGTCTTTAAAGAGGTTACATCGCTGAGCTGTCATTGCAACAGTCCAAGATCACATCCATCATCGTTTCTTTTTACATGGATTTCATTTTAGGAATACCCTACACATTATTTCACATATTCTTGGCATTCTGTGCCACCAGAAATGCGTATTAATGCATTGCTAAATATTTTATAATCAAACAATGTATTACCATAAATAAAAGGGGAAAGTAGGTTATTTCTTATCCTGGCATTATAATCAGGAATATTGTAAGGGTGGATTAATTAGCTGAGCCAAGGCGTTGAGTCCAAGGTGTTGCTAGTTAATTTTTTATCTCAGCATCTTGCTTCCAAGCCTTAAAGATAATCCAAATTAAGGTTTATGTTCCTGTGTGTCTGCTGGTGTACAGCACACGTAGGCACGAGCAGAGTGGTGCACACACGCCTGAGAACAGCGACACAGAGCGTAGGCACACATAGATTTCTACATGAATTTGACATTGATTTCTGGGGTAGACAAATGGTTTTAAGTCTTTACTTGCCCAAAGCTAGATCATAATATTCTGCATTTCAAAGTGTCCAAGTACCTTTAAAGTGATGGCTGCAGAGTCCCCCAAGGCATAAAGCAGATAAAACCTTCTTTTAAAAGTATTTTGCTCACCTTTGTAAAAAAAGGAACTTGGGGTTTATTGAGTGCAGGAAAGGCTCATTCCCATAGTAACCAATGCACGGCTGATATTGATCAGCGGAGTCAAAGGCAAAACCTACTGACAGGAATAAAGGGCGACTATTCCTTATCCTCATATGTATTCTTCCTGGAGTTCTGTAGGTAACCGATACCACAGGCGTGGGGCGGGAGCTGCTGCGCCTTTGCTTGTGTCCTTAGCACACACCAGGCTCCTTGTCCACAAGAAAAGCTCTCAGTGTGCCTGATTTTTTTACTAGATCCTGCAGTCTTTTCTCTGGCAGAACTCCCTGTGATTTTAGAAGGACTTTCCTTGAGCAAGGTGTGTGCAAAATTGATCCCTTTGTCTTGAAGGAGCAGAGCCAGCCTTTGAAATCTCTTTAATGCTTTATTTTCTGCCTCAATTAATGAGACCTTAAAGGTGTTTAAATATCCCCTTCTTTGTTCTCCATACTTGTGGTAGGTGTGAGATCTGATAAATTAACATTTGCAATCATGCCTGATCGCTCTTTAATGATTTCATTAGGTGTTAAATATAAGGCTTAGCATCCTTTTTATGTTAGGCATTCCTTTTTGAACTGCACGACTTCACAGAGAAGATCTTTGAAACCAAGAGCTCATGAATTATTAGCATTCAGTACAATGCATATACATACCTTAAATCCTCATCATGATTAGATCATTCCCAGAATTGACAAGTCTATAAAAATGAAGAAAGGAGACCTGTGAGAGCTGTGTAAGGAGAGATATTTTGTAGAAAATGATATCACATAATAAAGAATAAATTCTCTCAAGTCTGATAGTTTTACAAGGTTTTACATACTCCCAGACAGGTAATAATCTTCCTTAGGTTTTTTTTTTTTTCCCTCAGACCTGCAAGGAGCCTTAACATTTTTTTTCCCTGACAAAAAATGTTAGATAACAACTGAGCCAAAATTAAATAACCCCAAAAGTCTTCCTCTCTAATCCCTTCTGTGCATGCTTAATGTTTCATTCTCCCACTTCAATTATGCCATCTGCATTATGTCTTTCGCTCCCAACTCGGAAAGTTGTTAAAAGGAAAAGCCTCTTTGAGAGTGTCACAGCTCCATTATGCAGGCCTATACCTGTGCTGGCAGCATGCTCTTCTTCTCACCTCATATTGCCTCTTGCTTGGGAAAGAGATCCCCGCCGTGCACATCAAACCGGAAACTGAAATGAAATTAAGCTGGTATGCAGGAGGTGGAGTAGGTTATGATAAGCGAGCAGAGGAGACTCTGGGAAGAGTTTCTGAGTTAGTTCTTTGGGCTGAAAAATCACCAAGCTCAAAGCCCCAGTCTTGGAGATCGAAATGCCAGCTGAAAAAATCAATAGCAGGGTTTGACTCTGGATCCTTAATCATGAAGATAGCCTGGTTTCCACAGGTGCCGGGGACACACAGATGTCACTGGCTCCAGTTGCGCACTCAGATGTCAAATTACAGGCAGGGATTTCCAACCATTGGGTTCAGACCCCTTCATTTCCTGTTGCAATCCATCTCTGCACGAGGTGTCATCAAGACTTTTTGCAGGATCTTGGCCAAGCAGGAGATGCGCTGGGAATTTTTGAGAGACCATACTGGATTTCCAGTGGGATCAATTCCTCAAACTGATAACGAGTAACACGAGGCTTTTGGAAATTCTCAGAAAATTCTTGACTTTTGCAGGACCAGCTCAGTAAAATTCACTGATGAGTTTATGATGATTCGAAGAAGGTCGTGGTATATTCATTCAGAAATAATTAAGGAGCAAGTTTTGGAAAGATGTTTTATATTTGCACCTTTTACAACCACACATGTAGGCAGTAGTTTGTCCTCTGTTTCATATCTTTTCATTAAAACCTGGTTTTGCTTTATTTCTAGCTTACAACTGTAACACATAATATCTCAGCCTGACACCCCATATGATTTGAAAATTTTAGGGGAAAAAAAAAAAATCCCATGCATAACATTATACATTTATAAACATACAGATACTGCAGATTAAATCATGCCCTGGAATGCAGAGCCATTTTTTCTCTGACTGACTTACAGAGCTGTGCTCTGGAGATGATTTTATGTTCAGTTTAAAATGGCTGCAATATTCAACACGGAAAACTGACTGCCGTTTACAGCCTTCGCCGTCCCCGTCTCTCCAGCAAAAAAAATTATCATCAGGGGGCTTCGTTTCCAGGATTTTTGGATGTTTCTGAGATGCTGTCTGGGTGTCCCTCCCCGTTACCACGACAGACCTGGTACCCACTGAGCAGCGATCTGGGCACGGCAGGACCAGCTCGAGCATTTGCACGACAATCGAAAAGGTTCTGGAGAAGGATGTGCTGACACAAAATGCTGTCCTGGGGACCTTCAGTGCCATTATCTTTAAATGATCCATAATCATTAGGAAGCTCTCCTGGCACTACTAGGATGAGTTTCTTGGAGGAAAAGAAGTCTCCTGTGTAATCCAGCGCTGTCGTTTAAAGCTCGCTTTCACTTCTGGAGCCCTGAGAAGTTTTAAGTTCGAATGGCTTCATTTGAAGCATCCTGCAGTAGGGGCTGTCAGCTCCCTCCCCTTTGTCAGAACGGTTTGAAAAGCCATAAAAATGGTTCTTGCAATTCTAAAAAGTATTAGCTGAGTGATGGGATGTTTATATTTTAACACTGACAGCTCAGAAGTAAAATTAGAGTAAAATCTAAATGATACTTTTCTGTTATGAACAATTTAAATACTTTTCATCATATTCTGTCAAAACCTGGTTGGATACAGAAGCAAAAAGAAAATTTGATCCAGAAGAACACCAAGAGCAGAGTTGTTTGAGTGTTTAGTATGAAATAGCAATCCAGAGGCCTGGAATTTCCCAGCAGCCATTAGAGGCCTACCGGCATTTCCAGAGACGTGGCCAACAAAGCACAGACACCACAGATAAATCCATCAGAGCTGTGCATGGGACAGAAATCCTTACTGCAGTGCATTTGAGAGCTGTGCTGGAAATTCTGCAGGAGGACAAAAAGGGGGATGGGGGACTCTAGCTTCTGCCCAGCTCCCAAATGGCCAAATCGGATGGCGTGACACTGAGAGTCAGAGCATGAAGTTGGGCGAGGCTTGGAGCAGCCTGGGATAGTGGAAGGTGTCCCTGCCACTGGAATGGGGTTGGAGCTGGATGATTTTTAAGGTTCGTTTCAACTCAAACCTAACCCATAAGTTCTGTGAGGCTACCAGCGGTGTTCTTTGGACCCTGACTCCTGACCTGGCTGTGTTTGTTTCTTATTTCAATGTCCCATGTCCCGAAAAGATGAAACAAAGCTTCTTTCTGCTGTTTCAAAACTTGTTTATTTCTTGTTCTTATCAAA
>VZRF01005150.1:44648-79123 GCA_013396875.1 Vireo altiloquus | reverse complement strand
GAGCTTGGTTCGCAGGCCAAGCCTTTTTTGAGGGTAAAACAAACACCCAGAGGAGCAGAAAAAGTTCCCAGGCTTTTCCTGGACTCCAACATGAGGCAGCATGGGAATTGTTCTCAGACATCCAAGCTGCCAACATTCAGTGGGAGGGAAGTGTCTTTACCCACCAGCAAAGGAGTAAAGCCACCATGAAAAGTAGTTCCTGAACTACTTATGGATGAAAATTTTTTTCTTGTTGGGAGAAATTGATTTATTTGTCCCTTCATCCATGGTGGTTAGACCATATCTGGCCTTTTTCTTTGCCTTCTCCAGAGGTCTTCAGTGTCATACAGCAACTTATCAGCTCACGGGGTCACCTGGGATTTTAGAAAACCTCATAGGAAATAGATCATGCAAGATCACAGAAAAGAAAGGCAAATGATTTTCTCTTCTCTCATACACTCTCCTGAAAGCTAATTTTCAGGTCCATCTTTTCATGTGCTTTACGGGAGATTAAAATGAAATTAGTTCAGGAAGGATACTGCTCAAGATCATTTTAAGATTTTTCTGAAGCTCACCAGCTTGTTGACCTGTAAACCACCTTTAGCTGGACAGATGGTAAGTAACAAATTGATCTCAGCCAATAAAAATCTGTCAGAACAATCTGCTGTTGGCAGGTGTCAGATAATTATCTCAATGAAGAGATAAGCAAAGTAATAAGCAAATTAGAAGCTTCCATTGTAAATAACAGGAGGAATTTTATTTATTTGTTGCAGGCAGGCCCTTGATCATCTGCTGAAAAAAAAAAACCCAAACCTTGTCTGATATCATAGGAAACTCACTGAAAAGTTGTGCGGGTTGGAGGTGGTGTTGCCAACGCTAAGTTTTTTGCTTTTCAGCACTTTGACTCCTCTATACTGCTTCAAATTTCAAAAAAATACTTGGCTGAGATGTGGCGAAAGTCCATGTCAGAGCAGTTGTGTGATATATTGTTGTGGTTGCAGTTATTTTTTATATGAACAAGCTGTCAGAAGCCTATTTGCAAACCTGGACCTCACTGCCCTGGGTGCGCTCATAAAAAGATGGTCTCTGTCCCAAAACTCTCACCCTGAAATAGAAGACAAGAAGATATAAAATTGAGTGTTGATGGGCCAAAGAGAAAAGTGCTGTGCTCAGAAAGGAATTCCAGGAAAATATTGCGGCAGGATGGTGGATAGACACAGGCAAGGACTTGGCAGTGCTGGGGAAATGGCTGGACTCGATGATTTTAGAGGTCTTCTCCAGCCAAAATGATTCCCTGTGGTTCCAAAACCATTTGGGACAAGACAGAGAAGAAATGTGGGAATGTTTGCATTGGGATTGGACAAGGGGTTGGACAGCAAAAGGCATAGTTTCTTCTTCTGCCTTTGTAAATGTCCTTTTGGTACCTCTGGGACTGGGTGTGACAATCTCAGACATGGAATCTCTCCAAGGGGAGCTGAAAACAATTGCTCCAGCTGACAAAGAGGCATGTTACAAGTAAAGGATTTAGGTTGGGTAGGGCTTGGAGCAACCTGTGATAGTGGAAGGTGTCCCTGCCCATGGCAGGGCTGGAATGAGATGAGCTTTAATGAATGTCCTTTCCCACCCAAACCATTCTATGATCTTCTAAACATGCTGGGATTGTTTCCTGTTTTGTTAAACTTCCCTAAGAGACATTTTCAAAGCTCAGTGCATTTCTGCCAGTCCTCACAGTGCCCAATCCAGTGAGTGGGGCCAGCAGCAGGTACAGTGGCCTCAAGCACCGAGTCTGTGAACTTCAGTGTTTGCCTGCACGTGCAGTGCACTCAGCTGTGCAGCTCCTGCAGGAAGGAAGGCAGGTCTTGTTTCCTGAGGAAAAATTAGGGCTGAGTTTCAAAAACCCATCCATTACAGAATAAAAACATTAAATTACCCCAGAGTGGAACTCCAAATGGTCTCTCTGAGACCTGGAGGCCGGTGGAGGAATCTAGCTGCTCTGTGGCTCCTGTGTGCAGGTCTGGCAAGTGCCACAGGCAAATTCGGATCTGGGAGGCCTGGTTTGCACATCAAGAGCCACAAGCACACCTCACACACCTTGTGCACACCTGAACATGGCGTTTTAAGAGCTCTTTATTCATCAGTGATATCCAAATGAAAACTTCTGTTGCCTTACTGACAGCAAGAGGAGACTAGAATTTTAAATATTTATCTTAGTTGCACCCATTAATGAGGTTAACTTGTAGACAGTCCTGCAAGGGGGGTTTGATGGTAGCATAACTTGTATTCCTGAGCTCTGGCAAGAGAAAAGACCAGGTTCATTCCTTTCCTTGCTTTTTTCTGGAATTATACCTCACATTAACATGGATCATTAAATCTTTGTTTTTAGGGCAATGACCCCCAAGGGCTGCTGTGTTTTGGGGTGGGAGAGGCCCTTCTGCAAAGGGAGCTGAGGCTGCCTGCCCTCTGATAGCACCCTGCACATCCTGAGCAGCAGCCAGCAGGGAGCAGCTTCCAGAGGCACTGGCAATCACTGTTTGCATGTTTTCTCCTGGCAGGTAGCTTTCCAAAACAACACAGGACACCAGACTTTCACGTAGAACTTATTGCTGAGTAAGAGATGAATCTAAGTGTGAGAAATCAAAGCCACAAAGAACATTTCAGATCAAACCCCAGCTTAAATGGCGATGTGAATTTGCCTTTCCATTCTGTGTTTCATATGCCTTTACGAGGCTGTTCTTAAACCAAGCTTCGCTGTGCCTGTGGATCAGGTCCTGTCTGCTCCTTGGTGTTCCCTAAGGGTTTGGTTTGCTTCCTCAGGGCTGGGTCAGGACCAAAAATGCACTTTTTTATGAGCAGCCAAGGGACTAAGTCAGGATAGTCCCTGCTGCAGGCTCTGCAGGGGCTGGGAAGTGATGAACAGCATAGAACCATGTAGGGGAGGATGATGCCTCTTCCCAGCATTTTGCAAAAAAGTAGGGAAAGAGGACACCTCCTCATCGGCCTGTGCACCCCCAGGGAGAGGATTTGATGCTGCCTGTTAACAGTACCCCAGAAAACGTGGCCAAGGATGTGATCCCTGTTTAGGAGAGAAGGTATGTAGAGTACAGTGCAGAGATTTGCTGCCCGTCCCTGTCTTCCCCTGCTCACCATGGAGAATATCCTCCCACACCGTGCAGATTTCAGCCAGAGGTTTTCACTGCAGGAGAGTTATCCTACGTAAATCAGAATTAATTACTCTATTAACCCAGGCATTTAGTTCTTATTACTCAAGATGCTGCAAGGCAAGAGCATAAGGAGGGACACTTCAGCCTGAACCAAGCAAACAGGGTTCAGGTGGCCATGGAAAATTTGGATTTAAATGTTCCATTTTCCCAAGGGTCGACCTCTGAAAATGAGTACTAAATTCAGGGTTTTTTTTCCTCTAATAAATAGAAGCCTATATCCCCTTAGACACCTTATTTCCTCTGGTTTCAAGGGGGAGTTAAAAATCTGTGCGTGGTTCCTAAATATTTTTTGGATATCATACTAGCTGCTGTGGCTTTCTTCTGCTGAAGGTTGGACTTGATGATCTTGGAGGTCTTTACCAACCTTAATGATTCTATAATTTTATGTTTTCTTTACAGTGAGATCCCTGGGCCAGTATTAGTAATTAGAGCCACCACATCTTGGCATTTTTCGTGCTGGCAAGCTATTTCTCAAGGCACTGTTTTCTGGATATATGGTGGAAAGAACATTTTGTGAATCCTGCTTCAAAAAAAGAGAGCTCAGAACAGTTGCTTAAAATAATAAATGGAGAGCCACAACCGGGGACAGGAACATTTTTGTTCCAGTGTTGAACCCATTTCTTTCAAAAGACAAGAGTAATTCAGAAGTTAGATCTATAAAATAATAAGCTGTATAAACTTGCCTGATTTTAAGATGTGGATCTAGCCCATCTGACCCATAGAAATGGGTTTTTTTGGAAGAGCTGGACCATTCAATCCTCATAATTTTTAGTCTCAAAGAACAAGCATTTTCACAGCTCTTAATTGAGAACCTTGTGTAAACAAAATTCAAGTTGCAACTTAGTGCATTGACTATTCCTTTAGTGTTTGAAACATACTGTTTGTGACCCTCATTTCTTTTCTTTCTGAACTGAGTTCTTAGAGGAGGTCACTTCAGTAAAAATTATAGCAAAAATTGACACACAAAATCAAAAATTATTCCAATGTTTGTTTCTGTGTACTCAGGGCAATGCCATCTCACAGGCAATTCCAAAAATAATGTTTAAACAAAAAAGTTCAAAGCTCCTTTCAACTTGGCTGCAGATTTTACTTGCATATTCTTAATAAATCCTCTTCATCTGCTCCTGTGGAAATGTGAGCTTTCAAGCAATGTAAACCTAGCAAAAAGCCTTTATATTTTTTACTTCCTTCTTTCCTTACCAGCACTGCTATTATCACATGGTGTGTTCCACATGATAAGCCATTCATTAAAGCATCACCTACTGTTTTTTTCCTCCTCACTACCAGCTAGAACATGATCTGTCTCTGCAGGAAGACATTGGACCTCTGACCTCTTTTGTAGCTATTCCAGGCAAATATAATAAACAGGGTTCAGCGAGTTTGTGTAAATCTCCGATTATGTTTACTCTGAAATCCAAGTGTTCATCTCAGGCAGAAAAATTAAGGCTGATTTTCAAATATTATGTACAAACTCTAGCTACTAAGCATTCCATAATGAGCACTTTGGCAATTTAAAGCAAATTAGGGTTCCCACTAGGCAGGAAAGATATACAGTATAGTCAAGTAAAGATTGCATGGTGTTTGATGAAAAATAGGCACGCAGAAAAACACGATGCAGGCTCCTGGCTCCAGATGAATGAGGAGATCCTGTGTTAGTGCACTTCATTACTGAAACTTTGCATTGTTCCTCACTTCTGAAAGCTGGGGTTCAGTCTGCTAATGATTTCTGCTGCAGCTTGAGTAAACATCAGCCTGGAGAACCACCTGTTGTGGCAGTTTGTGCCCTTCTGCTCTGGTAATGGATGGGGTATTTAGGATATCGCAATGCAAAAGGGCAATTGAGATGTTGGCATAGCAGTGAAATTCAACACTGCTGGGGTGATGTGACAGCCCTCACGTGAAGAGAAAACTCTGAAAATGCCAAATTCGCCTCAGCAGCAGCAGGAAGAGCTGGATGATGGATCTCTGCTCAGGACAGAAGATATCTCAGCACAAAGCAGTGCATTACATCCTTGCAGGTGACAATATTTCACAGAGACATCATCTGGGGGAGCGAGGGAAGAGATCCCTGCCATTAATCTCAGCAGCAACTGAGTGTTGAGACCAGCCTAGTCACACGTGTGGGGTCTGAGCTCATCTTTTGAAGAGGAAAAGGGACTTGTATTGGTCCTGGGAATCCTGAAAAGGGGTGGAAATGGTTGGTGTCGCTGTGTTGTTTTGCTGGTTTGTGCAATGAAAATCTGCAGAGCTGGAGAATTTCCCCATTCTGTTTTGCCATTTCTGGGTTAAATTTGCCACATCTTGGTTTAGTTCTTTACAGGTTCGGTAGTTGGTTTGTATCTACCAACTACAGGACAATTATATTGCCTTACAGAATGAAAAGATACTGTCTGTCAGTGCTGTTCTCAGGGTAAGGTGGAAGAAAAAATCCCAAAATAAAATGAAAAGAGCCCAAATGAATGAGGTATCTGGCACAAAACAATACACCTCCTTATGCATTCTTTAAAAGCACTGAAGTTAGAGATCATCTGGCTTCTCTTGATTATTATTTTTACCTAAGAACATGTGCTTTCTCTTGAAATTCGGTGAAGATGAACGTGTGAAGAATAGAAAATTACCATTTTTGCTTATGAAATAGAAATTTGGAACATGAAGTGTTATTGGAATGGTAATCTTTACATGCAGACTTAAGTTTGATATTGCTATTTTCTTTGAACGGGGTTCATGGAGCTGGTGGGTTCTGCTATTATCCTACAGAGTCGCAGAATAAGATTTTTAACATCTTACCTGTCCTTTCACCCTGGCTAAAAACTTGTCCTCATTGGTGACTGTAGTTGCAATTTAATAGGATTTTCTCTAAATTCTTAAATTCACAAATTTAGGTTGATTTAATTTCACCAGTCCTCATTTTTCAAGGGTGACTAAACCAACAGAATATCCAAATTCATGCAATTAATTGTCTTCTCTTTCCCACTGGGATTACTATACGATGTTACTGATTTAAAGTTACAAGTGGCTTAAAAAATTTTACTTTAGAAAAGTTAAACATGCAAGTGTGAGCTTAGAACCTGAGCAAAAGCACCTGATGGAATTAGATGATTTAATTTCCTTGAATTTTGAGAGGGAACGTTGGTCAGAATGTTGCTGTGGTTGGAATGATTTGTGCTGTGGAAGGAGAAGAGAGGACAACGGGGATTTCAAGAGTTTTGTGATACATATAAGGGACCTCTGGTGCTGTTGGAAGAGAAATGAGTTACCAGTACCTCATGGAGTCATTTCAATAGGTTTGGGCTTTATGGGTGTGTCGGGGATAGTTTTTTGCATACCTCAGCTAAAGCTTTGAAATTTGCACAGAGCGTTGTTAGAAAAGAAGATGATTAATTATTTATTGTGGGGATAGGAGCAGAGTCTACTTCCATCAGGATTCAGAGGAGGGGTATGGATTCAGGATTCGTAGAGGGGTAAGCCCAACAAAAGTGTTGTGTTGTGTGAGTATGGGTGGGAGAAGCTGAATCATTATTAATTGCAAATTGATCAGTTGCTTTTTTTTTTCCCCTCCATGAATTATTCATGAACAGATCCAAACTTCTGTGAATATATTCAGTATTCACCTAACAGTTGGGATGAACAACTTTCAGAAACTAGTGATTGACAGTGAACCTTCTGGTACACTATTTAAACAATATTGATTCATGGGCTTGCTGATATGTTTGTCTTTATCGTAAAACTCGAGCAGACCCTCTCTGTTGGCACAAGCACATAAAGAGCTGGTTGGGTGACCTCCCCACCCTGGATTAAACACATTGTGCTTCATCGCACTGGAACATCTGCCCTCAAAAATTACACTGAAGTACAGATAGATAAGATCCTAATCAGAGAACCAGAGAATCACAGACTGGGTTGGGTTGGAAGGGATCTGAGAAACCATCTTGTTCCACCCTGTGCCGTGGTCAGGGACACCTTCCACTGGACCAGGTTGCTCCAATCCCCAACCAGCCTGGCCTTGAACACTTGCAGAGATGGAGCAATGATGTTGGACCAAATTAGCACCTCACACACAATTTATAGCCATATTGTGGATGGCAGAGTTGCCCCTTTCTTGTCCTACTCTGAGGTGAGAGCATTAAACACTGCGTTTCTTGGTTTCTGCTTTTTAGACTTTTCAAATCTTTATGCACTTTACAAAAAGTATCAATTCAATCAGCACAGAACACTCACTGAAGTGCTCCAGGAATGAAACACTGACTCAGATTCTTGCCTGCTACAGTGACAAGCAGCAAGACAAGTTTGTCTCTAACTTCGCAGAATTTTATGCAGGTCTTCAGTGCTGGGCGTTTTTTAGCCCTTCACCTTTCAGATCCTAATACTGATTCTGAAACAAAAAGTGGAAAAAAGCGAAGCAGAGTCCCCCCACTCAGGCAGAACCTCCAACCCTTGGTGTTGTATTGACTCAAACCATGCTGGAATTGTTGTCAGAGCTGCAGAGAGAAAATGGCCACAGAAAATACGAATGCCAGCACGCAAAACGAGGCTTATAATGGGCAGATTATAATTATAATTAATTATAATTGATAGGTTTCCCTAAAAAAGAGGAAAATAAAACCCCGAGCAACTGGACTCTGTCTCTAGGCTGAGTCCACAACCAGCTGAGGGCTCAAGAGCTGTTTGTTTTATGGACAGATCCATGTGTGTGAGAGCAGAGTAGGGATCCAAGGGCATGGCCAGGCACTCCAGAGTGGACTGAGGTACCATGTGCTTGTGCAGCGTGGTGGGAAATCCACTCCCACCCTCCTCACTGGAATGGCTTCCTGCACACACCAGCTCTAAACCAGATAATTACAGAAATAAGGAAGAGTGTTTAATGATGCTGGTTGAGTAGGATGTTCACTGTGTATCTTACAAATTAGGATGATGCGAGAAGGAAAACAGCCTGATGGTTTGAGGTGATTTGCTTTTGAGTATCTGACTTCTCCTCCAGCCTGTGAATCTCCCAGTGCTCCTCAGCCCTCTCGCTGTGGGAGACCATTCTTTTGCTGGGTGTCTGTCACGAATTTGAGATCTGACGGAGGGATATGCGTGGGAAGTTTTGACAGAGGGTTTGACGCCTGTGAAAAGCAAATTTCTCTGCTGCAGAAGGTGGACTTGGCACCTTGGGGTGGTCACTGCCCCTCTGGAGTCCTGTGCCCAGCAGCTCCGAGTGGACGTGTGGCAGGAGAGCAGCAGCAGAGATGGTTTACAGGGAAGTAAAATGATTATTGTTGCACTCCTGGAGACAAGACAACTTGGGTCAGCAGATAAAAGCACTTCTTGGATGACTTGCAGAGCAAGGGTGGCCTCAGAAGGATGGTGAGGACACAGAAGGGCACCGCGTTCAGAAATTTGTTCTCTGTAAATTAGCTAAACACCCTTTTGTAGTTTCTGGAGGAAAATTAATATGCATAAAGAGTTGCTGGGCTAAGCTTGTATCTCCTCACTTTACTCTTAAAATTTAATTGAAATCTTTACCCTTTCTCTTCTCAAAAATACCGAAACTTTCCCAGTCGTGTCTTGAGGAAAAGCAGCTTGAGGATCCAGAGAGGGATGCAGCAAAGATCAGGACAAGTTGGAAGAGAGAAGTTCTGACTGAGATGCCAGATTTTATGTACCTTCAGGTTTCAGTTTACTGGGGATTTTGATTGAGGTTTTTCTGGTGGGCTTTTTTCCCTCCTTTTGTTTTTTTTACTGATGCAGATAGAACATAATCCACAGTAAACCAGGAAAATACCACAGAATTCCCTTTTTTCAGCTGCCATACTGCCAGACATTTTTAAAAAACATAAAATTATTTAGGATCACAAATCCCAACATGGAGAGAAAAGGAGAACAGTAAAGCTTAATGTGTACCTTTAGTAAAAATCAACTTAACTGAAAAACAAAAAAATTAAATTCTGTTGATATGTCGTTACCAGGGGTGAATTTTACTTACCTGAACCCCAACCCAAGATGGGTATTTGGCCAGTCTTCCAAGAGCTTGCCTTTCTGCAAGCAGAACTGTCTTCTCCATGTACCTCCCCATGCACAAATCTGTGACATCTCCTATCAAGACACAAATACAGGGACTTGATTATAATCACGTGTGGAAGAATTATCTGGAGGTGGAATGCAGCAAAGGACAAACCACGGGGCTGCAATACAAATTATCTGGCAACAAAAGAGACTTGGGAGTGGAATTAGGGGCAGCTATCTGCTCTCTTTGCACAAAAAGTGAAAATGTGGGATAATTTCCTGGGGGAGGAAGCAGGGAACCCCACATGTGCCTCTGTGCAGGGCTTGTTATTTACCTGCTGCACCCTGATTCTCTGGGGAGTGTTTTATTAGAATTAAAATGGCTGGTATTTTCTCATTCCATCAAATCCCATTTCCAGTGTTCTGCTAATGTCACACGCTAAAGCCGGAGCACCTTTGATCTCATTCTAAGCCCTGGAATAACGAGGAGACATCAGTCAGCCCGGCTTTGGTTTAAAGGAGATAGCACACAGTACCTGTGCTCAGTGTCATAATGCTCACAAAATATGAATGAAAAGTAGTTTACCTCTTCCCCATTATTATTTGTCAAAAGCTTGCCTGCATAGTAAAGATTTAGGAAAATATCTTTAATTGTATTTTGTACCCAGCACTTCTTATTTTGAACCTCTGGCTTTTTAAAGTTCTCATTCACCATATATCATAATCATAATAATCATCGTAATAATAATAATAATTACAAACGGAAAAATTTCTTTGAATAGTAAATTTTAGCCTCCTGGGACTGTCAATTGTGGATGGGCTCGTGATTGATCAGAATATTACACAATGGCATGGTGTAATTCTTTAGTGTGATGTTGTAAAATGGAGTATTGCTTCTGTTATTTTATCCAGTTTGCTTTTATATGACAGGGTTTATTGTGCGTTATGTTGTAGCTCATTCCTCTGTTCACAATGCCTACTGATGTGTAATTATGACTTGTCTGAACTGTAAGAAGGAGCAGTAAGTGAAAGAAAATCTGCAAGCACACTTGATTTATGAGCCCTGATACTATATTACAGTCCTAATCTGCCTGCTTAAGTTAGCTTCAGGCAAACTTACTGTATAACATGCTTACGATTAGCACTGCAGCAAGTTGTAGAAGATTTACTCTGTTGGAGCTATGAGACTTTTTTTTTAAATGATTTAGTCATTATTTCAGTTACAGGTATGGCAATAAATTATTCCCCATATAAAGACCCTGTGTCAAGGAACAGCGATTGCTAAAAGGCTTTTTATACAGTAACAAAGAACAGTGCTTGGAGTGTTTTCCTCGCACAAAACATCTTAATGTTATTGGTCATTTTTTTATGATGAAACTTCTTTACACATTCTTCTCACATTCATACAATTTGTTTTATTATACTGCAGCTTTTGTAGCTCAGTACAATCTGCTTATTATAAGAATGTCTATTTGGACCCAGTGAATCTCATATTTTCAATAGTGGCCCAAAATAGAAATTACTATGGATGTGCAAATGAAAAGAAGGCCATAAAGCAATGACCTAATGTCAGGAAGAAAAGATGTAAGGAGATTTGCATTTTTTTTTAATCACCATTCATGAAGACAGATGCATTCGTTCAGTCTTGGTGAAACTATAGCATATTCAGGGCAGCTACTTTGGGTAAACTAGAGGGGCACATTATTACCCTCGAATAATAAGGATCAGTGTTGATCATTCAGGGCCTAGTTTGGGGCTCATTGAAATCGCTGCCTGGCTTGCCATTTGACTTCCCTGGAATCCCTATTATATAGTATTCACTGGCAAATAAGGAAGGGATCTAAAGCTTGATCCAGGGAAAGGCTCCATCAGTTAAATGGGTGGCAATCATTCTTTCTTTTTTTTTTTTTTATGCTGAACAGAACTGCTTCCTTGAGTCAAGGTAGGTGTTACTGATCCTCAGAATGTTGTTTTTTCTCAGGTTTATCAGCAATAGTTTTTTTTTTTTAAAAAAATGGAAGTTCATGTCATAGGAAGTGAGAACCAGATGAGATGAACAAATACAAAATATACATCTAAAATGGATGAAATTCTAATAAAATCACTGTGTGGGAACATTTTCTAGGCAAACTTCCCTTTGTTTTTCAGATTTTTTATTTATTACCTTTTTTCTTCACTAACACTGCCATTGTGAATTCTAAATGTTATTTTTCTCCTTTGAGTAACACCTCCTTACTCCTACCTAAAAGACTTTCATGTTTGCCAGTGGAAGGACTTTCCAAGAGAGACTGCACTCTAAGTTATTTGGTGTTGGTGGCATTGCAATAGCAAAGCAGAAAGGTTTCTGAGGGGTGCAGTGGAACTGCAATCATATATGGACAGTGGACAATAACATCCTTTAATTAGGAACAACAGTATTTTCAAGCTTACACTACTTCAGCGAAGTTACCATAAACAATGGGCTTTTTTATAGTGTAACAATAAAGCCTTTTGATTTCTTGGGTTTTATCTTCTACAAAAAAAAAAAAAAAAAGGCTTCTGCTACACATTATAGAGTCACCAAGGAGTTGGCTTCCCTACAGCTGGGCTCGCAGATGTAATCCTGAGCAGAAAACCTAAGCTGGGAGTGGAGATGTGTGGTGGCCACGGCCCAGTGCCATCATTTACCACGGTGTCCTTTGGTCACCCAGGCCATTTGCAAGGGCAGAAAGCACAGCCTGGCTCCTGGAGTGGTGGTCATCGTGTTACAGTCATCATCTGCAAGTATTTGTTGATGCTATTGACTGAACAAAAGGGTTATGAGGCAGAAGATGTATTTTTCTAAATGCTGCTGTGCTACCTATAACCTAATTAACTTTACTTTAGCCAGCTGAGTATACCTGGAAACCAAATATATCATGTGGCAATTAGCTTTCCTCCTTCTGGCTTAGTACACTTAAGTTGCTCATTGAAAAGGTTAAATATTGATTGAAAACGGATAATAGAACCATATTACAGTTGTATGCTAAATGGCAGAAGTTGCCTGTAAAACATTTCCAGTTACCCCACAGTAATGCAGTTAGAGAGCAGCAATCTGCTGCTGAAGCACCCAGGCACAAAATCAGGCACAAATATAAATCACCCACAACGCAGCCGTTCTTATCAGCACGCTGAATTCACACAAACATGTTTGGAAGTTCAGTCATTAATTATCATGATGTTGAAATAATAGAATAAAAATAATAATTGCTTGTGAAGTGATCTGTTGCCTCCCTCCTCCTCCTCCGACGGAGGCTCCTCTCTGTCTCTCCCTTTCTCTTTTGCCATGGGAAGCCACATAGACAAAGTATCAAGTGATCACATAGCATGAACTACAGCCCGAGGCAAAGCTTGTTATTTTACTTGAAACGGTGATGCATTTAGGACCCAGAAACTGTCAATAATTTTTTCTGACTTCCAGGGGATAAAAATTCCAATTACAGGAACTTTCCTGTGAGGCTGCATAGTCCAGTGCCACATATTAATATTACAAAACATCCTTAGCACCTATCAGCTCAGTTTTATCTGTAGTTTAGATCAAAACTGCGTGGATCTGTGAGATTAAGCTGATTTAGTCTAATTGTTGCTCGTTTTGAAAAGTGGAAAGTGTATCTTCAGAAAAAAGCTGGTTGAAGCAGGCTCTGTGGACAATAACACAATTTGACTTGGCATCCTTCAGACAGTTGGCTTCAGTAAGTTTGAGAACATACATTCAAGGGCCTTTGGCCATTTTTATCTCTATATTTTTTCCTATAAAACATGGGTTTAAGTTTCCTAAGCCATCACTGAAAAGACCTTTTCTGAAGGAAAGGGTTGAGGAAGTGTTTTTTAGGCTCGGTCTCTTCATTTCTGGGATGTGGGAGATGAATTCAAATGTGTAGAGAAGTGTGCAGAAAAAAAATTATCTGTTCTTTATGTGCTCTACCCTCAGGGAATCACAGTGGAGATTAAAAAATAGACAGAGGAAGCATGAAAAAATTAACCTTGCAGAGCATGTCCTCAGTGAGGGACCATGGCGGGGCTCAGTGGCAGGGTGGGATCAGAGGAGAAACCACATGGCTGCCATGGAAATCCTTGGGGAAAGGAGGTTGGAGATGGAGCTTTGTGTTCCTCTGGTGATTTTCTGCTCACCTGAGAGGAGCTCAGTCCTGTCTCCTCACCTCGCAGCAGCAATGCACGCCAACATTATTCCTGGTGCTCTCCCACCACGCTCTCCCATCTGTGCCACTCCTGGGGAGTGAGAAAGTGATGATATAACCCAATTTAATACCACAATAATATAACCACACCAGAGAGAGTTCCTCCCACTCTTGCACTTCTCCACTTTCTCCTCCATCAGCTGGAGACTTACATCTCTGACTCTCATCTTTATATATACGAGGTCTGGTCTTATTTTTCTTTCTCTTTTTATTTTTTTTTTCCTTTTCCCTTTAAATAACACCGCTCTGCTCACGTGGCATTATTGGTTGTTAATAGCCCAGTGCCAATACATCTCCTAGGGATGGACAGATGCACACACGAGGCTGCACAAGGCATTGCTAACAAATGTGTTTATTATTGACAGAATAAGAACTGCCACGCTGGAAGATTAAAAGTTGACTGCCTGAGGTTCCCCCCTCCGGTTAGCAGTTCACAGCTTTGTTATTTCAGGTCAGAGACAAACTAAGCCTAAAGATGTAGAGCTGAGTCCGAGTGGCCACGGAGGTGAGGCTGCAGCAATGGCAGTACAGGATTAGTTCTGCTCCTTGTCTTGCTGGTTTTGTAAAGGTGCCCTGGGATGAAATTATGATAAAAATATTTTTCACAATATAGCGTTTTTCTGAAAATCGTTACTTGGTGTTTTTTGGGTATAAATATTAAAGACGTAATTGCACAGTGTTTCCTTCCTTCAATAATTGAATTGTAGCTGTGTAGGTCTAAGAGTCTACCGGAGACAGAGTTTGTAGGGGTAAAAAATAACTCAGCAATATATTTGCTGTTAACCTTCTTTATTTTAGCATGAGGTGGATTGTTTGTTTGTTTGTTTGTTTCTTTGTGATTCCCTAATTTTTCTTTGGATCCAATATACCTTGGATGCCTTAGGATTATATACAAATAACTCTATATGATTAATGCAATATCTTCTGTTCATTTGGCTCAGTGAAAGTGGATTTTTTGTATTTACAAAAGGTTCCCAAATCAGTAACTACCTTTGGAGGCAAGATTAAAGTGGCTTCTGTTGTTTAATATTTCTTTTCCCTCCACTTCCAAATGAAAGTTTAATAGAAATAATAATCAGACATATCTGCTAGTGTTACAAAAAATAACAAATATCTTTATGATGTGAGAGAGACAAAATTATGCACCGGTTGTACAGTCAGGTGCTGAAATCTAAATATAAATAGGAAGAGACAAGAGAACATGTAAGATGTATGAGCTTTGATACACAGGTTGAGCTTTTTTGTTTGTTCAGGAAACTATTTTAGCAGTTTTCTTGTACTATTTGGAAAGCTTGGCATTTGGGGAGGTACTAAGATCTGTGCATTTTAATTTTTCACAAGGGGTAGAACAGCTTCAGAACTATCAAAACTGCTGCGCATTTTATTTTTCATTGAACTGTTAAAAAGGTGTCTTCACCGTGGTTAATTATTAATCTTTCCTTGTGTATAATGGCATTATCTTAAAAAAAAAAGGGGGGGGGGCTGGAATAGAATGTTTTTCTATGTTATCTCCTTGGTTGGTTGGTTTGGGTAATGAGGATCCCAAATGAACCTCCTGCAATTTTTTACATTATCGAGCCTAAACCTCGGCGTTGTGCGAAATATCCCGAAAGCCTCCCCCGATCCAACTATAATGCTGCCTAAATATGTTGGGCAGCACGCACCCTACCTTCCTGCACGCTGCCAAATGAACTGCAGCATTCCAATATGGTGCCACATGTGCATGGAAGCCCGTAGCGTTTCTAACAGGTGCTGCCGGAACGCGCTCGGCAGAGATATCGCAGCAAGGTCATCTGTGACAGCAAACACCCGAAATAACCACTGCAAGGTTACCCCAGCACTGCCAGGGTGCTGCTGCACCATAAAACACCCGAAATAACCACTGCAAGGTTACCCCAGCACTGCCAGGGTGCTGCTGCACCAAAACACAAAGGGGCTCTGTTGTTTTCCTGGGGTAAACCAGGGGGAAAAAACAATGTTTTGGGAGGAAGGTTTGGGATGAAGTTAGTGAGGATGCACGAGGGAGAGCTCGAAGAGGTGGAGAGTGATGGGAGGGATTATGACACCTTCAGAAGGGCATCTCCTGGAATTGAAGGAATTGGACGGAGAGTGAGCTGCTGCTCTGCATCTTCTTGTGTGGAAATTTGTTTCCTCCAAGAGAAGAGAGTTAAAAAACATAAAATACAGAAGAAACAATAAAATACAGAAGAAGCATAAAATACAGACCATATCCTAACCATAAAGAGTGGTGGAGCTTAGGCTCTTTTATGAGGGCAAAGGTATTTTGTATGACTGTTACTCCATTTTGCACTTTTTACCGTGTTTTCAGGGTGGAAGAAAAAGCCCCAAACACAACCCAACAAACATTCCCTCCGTTTAGGCTGGGACTCGGGCAATCTGTCCTCTGCATCGTTCTTGGCCTTTATCTGACATTTATGCTCTTGTGTTTATCATTGTGAGCAGAGACCCAGTTTGCTCCCTCTCCTCTCCCTGCCGCTCCTAACGTGGCATCTGAAGCTGTTAAAATTATAATTAACAGGGCTGCATTTCCCTGGGATTGATTCCCACGAAGGGGCTTTAGCAGATTTCCCTGCAAACTGCTACCATGCAGCCCAACAATGCATGGAGACACTTTATATCTTATTTGTATTTAAAAGTCAGATATTTTGTTCTGGATAAACTTCAGAAATGCTCTTCAATTCTCAGTGAGGCAAGCATTTCAATTTTCTGCAATATTAGCAGGGGTAACTAATGATGGCTAATTTTTGCCTGTAGTATTTCCCTCAATCTGCTTGTGCACTTTCAGTTACTCTGGCAGCAGCAGCATTTGTACATTTTCTGGTCACTAAACACTCAAGTACAATTGTAAGTGATCAGTTTACAGTTGGCCAACAAAAGAGCTGCGGGAATGTCTAAAAGAAAAAGAAATTTGAATAAATATGCATGTGTATAGCCCATATTCTGTGGGCAAGAGGGAAGGACAGAGGGCAACTCAAA
The DNA here is from genome assembly GCA_013396875.1 of Vireo altiloquus. Taxonomy (NCBI): domain Eukaryota; kingdom Metazoa; phylum Chordata; class Aves; order Passeriformes; family Vireonidae; genus Vireo; species Vireo altiloquus. The sequence continues at coordinate 62,724 of VZRF01005150.1, read as the reverse complement.
TATACTTTAGCTATATCAAAATATATTTTGAAAAATAAGATCATGTATTTATCATGCCTTAAGAAGGTCCAGGATAAATCCAAACCACACAGATTTTGAAAATACATTAGCATGTTTCTTCATGTTGAAAGTAAAACGTCTTCATCCATTTTGTCTCTGATTATTATTTCCTTCATATATATTTTTTTTTAAATGTGTTCAATCTATAGATTTAAGACAGAGGAAATTTGATTTATACATCAGAATTAACACTACTTTATGAACACATTTGAAAGGTATCTAGTTCAAAGAGAATATTTTAGATAGGAAGATAACATTTTAAAAATACACAATTGTAAAACTGCATGAGAGACCTCTGACTGACAATACCTCGAAAGTGGGAGGCTTCAATATAATTTGTTAAGCTTCCCAACTCCTGGGCTATTCAGAAGAACTGAACATAAATGGCAAGGAAATATTTTTAAATGAAGAGGCAGCTCACTTGTGCCCTTACTAATTAATATTTCCCTTTGAAATTTAATTATTGTCTAGCATTTTGGACGGTGCTGTTTGTGATGGAGTGGCAAGAACAGTTCAAATTAAATCAGAACTCTATGGAGACAGTTCAACAGCTCGTGTCACAGGGAAGCTTTCGTTAGAAATCTCACATCCTGCAGAAGATATTTCTCTGTTTTTCTGTGAAGAGGTGTCATCGTTGGTGACACCACTCTGCAGACATAATGCCACAGAAACAGGGCAGCGCACCGTGGGATTTGCATGTTTTATACTAAAATCATCTGAAATGCAGGAAACCTGCACAGCTCCGTGCCTCGATCAGATCAAATCAATGTGCACTAAAAGGGAAATCCGTCACATTAAGTATCAAAATATTAAAGGCTAAATTATGGCTTTTGCAGCGGCAGCCTCCCGGGGGAGAGGGGCAGTGCTGGAGCGGCTGCTGGAGGCTCTGCAAAGTGCCGAGGTGCTCAGATATCCCCCAGGGACTTTGCTGGGGAAGGCACTTAGGAGCAGCATCTCTGTAGCACAGAGATGCTGAAAGAGATACCCCTGCTCAGCACTGCCTTCCTGGCGCTGAGTACTGCTGGCAGAATTTGGACCCCGAGTCTTCCCTCCTTCGCTCGTGGCCAGGGGGAGTGATTTAAATGTCAGTCGTTATTACTCCTCTTCGTAAGTGTACAGAATATTCCTCTGCCGATCCCTCCTATCCCTGTCTCAGGACATTAGGAGACACAAACACAGGCTTCTGCCCCTGCTCCTGCCAGCCATGATCCTGTGAGCCGTGAAATGCCTCTTCTCCCCCTCTCTGCCACCTCCAATAGCTTCTGAGTGCAGGAAAGACATCCTGACTGCGTGGATTTGTAAAGGCAGGAGGCAGAATGTTTTGCTTTCATCATCTATTGTTGTGAATAAAAGCCACCGTATCTGATCCTTAGTGTCAAGGCCATAACCTCAACGGGTGAATCCGTGTAGGTTCACAGAATTGGGTCTGCAGCCCTGTCTGGCAGGTGGTCCTGCCTTCCTTTCCCACCTCTTGGTGCTGATGACTATGATTTCCTGCTGAAATTGCAGAAAAAGGTGAAAATTTAGCGCTTCATGTTCTGCACACATGCACATGTGTGTACAAGGGATCACAGAAACAAATCATAGATTCACAGAATGGTTTGGGTTGGAAGGGAGTTCGAATATCTTCTTGTTCCACCCCCTGCCATGGGCAGGGACACCTTCCACTATCTCAGGTTGCTCCAAGAGCTGTCCAGCCTGGCCTTGGACACTTCCAGGGATCCTGGGGCAGCCACAGCTTCTCTGGGAATGCCGTGCTGGGGTCTCACCGCCCTCACAGGGAAGATTTCTTCCCAATATCCCATCTAACCCTGCCCTCTGGCAGTGGAAAGTCACTCCCCTTATCCAGACCCACTCCAACACATCCATACCATGAAGCGTCAGTAGTTTCAACCTCCTCATGAAGCGGTGCAGTGTTACAGGGGACACTGAAGGTGCCAGTAATATTTGGAGGTAAATTTTCCCCTAATCTCAGAAGTCAGTTTGCTCTGGGAGCATTGAGAGCTCAGGCCAACCATGACACAAGAACTGGCAGAGCTGAGATGGCCCCAGACCTCCCAACTCCAGCCCCCTGCCTCCACCCACAGCACCAGGATTTGTTGTTAAATTCTCGTTTCACAGACGAGCTGTTCACTGGTGACATAATGCAGGATCTATCTTTGGGTGTATTTCCATGCATTGTTCGAAGAGCTGCAGCCCAGTCAGCACATTTTGAGTGAAACACAAAATTGTTCCTAATCTGATGAGGGAATTTCTCTGTCGAAGTCCAGGCCAGAGACTTGGGTGAGTCACCAGAAAATGCTTCTCTCAGCAGCAATAATTCACCCTTCACCATTGTTTTGGAACACATGGCACTACAAGAAAAAGAGAACCATCATTTTAACTCCATGTATTTTTACTGAGTTAAATTCTGTTTTATGTTTTCAGTCATGACACTAGGAAATGTGAGCAAGTGCTGTGTTGGTGCCGATTCTGTGATTCCTGTATCTCAATCAACCTGGAAGTACAATGATATTATTTATCTCTTCTGGGAAAAAAAATAAAAGGTAATTGTGAAACCTTAAATAAAATCAGAATTCAGATTTAATTTGGGGAAACAATGGGAATCTGTGAGCATACCTAAAGCTCTTGAATCCAAAATCCCATCAGAGTAGGTTTTCTTTGGACATTGTCATGAGTTCAGAGGAAGAGAATGGATGAATTCCAATCTTATCACTTGGAATTCTTGCATTTGGTAGGCAACACAAAATTGTCAGAAACAAAAAAGGCAAAATAAAACATAAAAATGTCAGAACCTCAGTCTGGCTGGACCTTAGAAACATCTGAAGCTCAGGAGGTTGGCTGTGTTTCACAGCTCAGTTGCTGATCGTAGCCCACTTAGGAAGGATGAGAATATTTGCAGATGAATTTGTGGTTGTGATGAACTCAGGAATTCCTTGGCCAAATGGCTGGAGCAACTTCCTGTGAGCAAACCTAAGGCAAGGAAAGCCTTGTGTAGATCCAAGCTCAGATTTCCTTCTCTGACTCCAGCCCGAGAAGGAAAAAGGTGTTCCTTCGAAAAGGTCTTCCTTCCTCTGTCACAGCAGATCACAGAATATCCCCCCCCCATTTCCACGTGACCCAAGGAATAGAAAGAGGTTGGATCCATGAAAAGCTGCCCTGGATTAATTAGCAGATGAAATGTGTGATGAGGAGAAGATCCAGAGATGAGAAGTTACAAAACTGACTTGTCTCACTGGTGCCTCTTCCAGCATCCTTCCTGGGAAGCAAATGTTAGCTAATGGAATAGAATATTGTGGAATAATGATATTATTGGAAGCTGGCTCCAGTTGAAAATTCCCACAGAATGCTTTCACTTTCCCTGGGCCAGGGGAACCCATAGAATATATAAATTCTCTTCCCAAGGAAGCAAAATTAACTACAAACAGACCTTTAAAATCAGAACAAATATTTGAAGTTAAAATCTCCTTTTATCTGTTTCCTGCTTGTAGGTCAGCACTTCCAAATCAGTTGAACATCACTGTACATTGAATATAGCATAATGTATGTAAATAGATTGGCAATTAGAATGAAGGGAAATGCTAATATTTGGTGATGTTACAAATGAGGTCATGGCTATTTTTTATGGTTTCTCCTAATAGAATTGTACATTCGCCTTTCAAAAATGTCAGTAAAAGGACCATAGGAAAAGCTGTATAAATAGGGTTTTTTTGCAGTTGTGCTTACAGTATATTTATAATTTTGACATAATTTGAAATTTGTTCTTTTTATTTCTTCGGTTGGTTTTTTTTTTCGTTGTCTCTATTGTTGTTTTATGCTTGATGGTTGATTTGCACATAAATTCCTTCTGCTATGTTGAAAGTCACACAGGATCTGGCCCTTAGGGGAAATATTCACAAGAGATTTGGTTAAATACTGGTTTATATTTAACTGATTTTTCCACAGCAGCAAAGAAATACTATGTCGTTATGGTCATTTTAGTTTTCTCTATTATATAATTGATAAAGGTGTGGGAAGAATGAGGTCTTCAAATTTAATTCATCTAAACGAGAAATGTTTCTGAAAATCCTAGAAGACAAGAAACATATTTCATTTTTTTATATATATAAATTAATCAAAACAGCATTCTGAAACTAAAAATAGATAAATACTGAAGTTGTTGCCTGACCAGATATACATTGGGATGTCTGAATATTTATTCTTGCAGTGACAGAACAGAATTTAATTGTTGATGGAGGAAAAAAAAAAACCCAAGCAAATAAAACTATGCTAAAATTCACATTTATAGTATTTCTCATGCCTTTAGTGTCGGAGGCCCTATGCTTTGCTTTGGGATCACACATGAGCATAGTATCTGACACAAAATTACTGTTGAAATGTGAAAATAGAGAAAAGAGAATATTTTAGTTGTGATTACTGCTCTGCAATCAGGCACTCAGCTGCCTATCAGAAAATCTGAGGTATCTAACAGGGACTTGGGGCCACCAAAGATCTCAACCAAATACATGAGGATTTTTCTGAAGCTGAAGGCTACTCCGAAGGGTAGACAGGGATTTCCAAATGTCTCCTATCCAAATGAACTTCTTTTACAATAAAAAAAATGACTACTTTTAATGGAAATTTATCCTTTATTCATAATAGGATTTTTTTAGAGAGGGAGGAAGTAGAGAAGAAGTTTTAGACAAAAATACCCCAACAACCAAGCCACAAAAATCAGGATTCCCTCTTACATTCAGGCTGCAAACATATTTGCGTTGGCTTTCAGCTGGAAAGTAATCTGGCATATAGAAACCAATAAGTGGTGGGTTTCCAGTGGCTTCCACCTGTTAAAGAGTTGCAAGACAGCAGTAGCCTTTTCAAAGCCATTAATAATGCAGAAGGTCAATATCTAAACAGATATATTGAATTACACTCTGTATCATTATAATAGCCAGACTTTTTGTATCACAGGTGAATTTTTTTTTTTCTGCCATTTGACCCTTTCAAGCTAATTAAAATTTTTGATAAGGTTAGGGATACTATTGTGCTGTTTGTCCCAGTGGTTACACTCCTCAAAATGGATAAAAAAAGACACTATCCACTGCAGCAAAGTGTATATTGATTTTTGTTTACTTTGCAGCTCCAGTCACTCAACAAAACTCCCCAAACACCAGAAAATAAAAGAAGTTAAAAACCCGAAAGTCTTTCTCAAACAGTATTTTCACAACAGTGAGAAAATTTCACAACAGTATTTTTTTCCTTCAGATTATTATCAATTTATGTGAGTTTAGAGGTATACAATGTATAGAAACATTACCAGTTCAGTGTTTGTGCTCTGCAGTGATCTGCAATATTTCAATATTACAATCATTTCATTGCTGAAAAGGTAAAGAATCAGGCAGTGCATTCATTTGCTGTTATGCATTTTCCCCATATGTTTTAAAATCCATAGTAATATCAAATTCCAAAGCCAGGAAATCTGCTGTCGGCGTCTCCCATTGACATTTTCTGTTTGTATAGAGGAAAATCAGGTCAAACCAAGCCACTAACAGCATCACAGCCCTGTTTCTGCAAAATATTTTGTCACTACAGAATGTGGTGATTTCGTTGCATGTGTTCCAGTTTTCTGAATTTAGTGATTGATCTCAGGGTGTTCGAGAGCTGAATCTTTGCTGTCTGAGACCTTAAAAAACTCTGACTGTAAAGGTTTAATCCAAACCCCGTTGCCTTCACTGGTAATTGAATCAGACCCTAGACACAGATGACATAAAGTTGAGTGACTTACATCAACAGGGAGGGATCCCTGATACTCTTCAAAATAACAGAGAAGCACAAAACCTGAAATTTAAAGACAAGAATTAAATTAGATTAAATTCTCTTCTACTCAAAACTGTAATTTTAGTATGAAGTTCCTTCAAAATCAACTAATCTTCTTTTTCAGCTAACTTATTTGGTTTAATTAGCAGCAAACACTCCATTGATTCCTGTCCAACAAAGGAAAATTCCGTAGTTCCAATCTCTCTGAAGGAAAATCCCATTCATTTAAATATAGGAATTACAGTTGCAAAACGAAGCAATTTTCCTTAACAATCTGTGAGCCAAAAAGTCCTTATTGGAAGTTAAACTGCCTTTGAGTGGAAGATTATTTTTCCCAAACTATTATGCCTCTTAGCCAGGAATAGACACAGAAATTTCCTTTGGAAACTACCTTCTAAAGGAGTAATGAAAAATCCATTATGATGGTGTTGATTAATATTCATAATATTAATAGTAATAACAAGAAGGAGCAATCCTGATTTTGCTAAACAGGAAAAACATTGGCTCTAAAAATACACGAGGGCATCGACTCTGTGCTTTTGGAACGTGGAGAGGACTGGCAGCAGGGAGGTGAAGTCAGATACCACAGCTTCACATGGGTTCTGCGATTTAGGATATCCTAAAGAGGATAAAAAGGCCGAGCACAAGAAGTGTTCCCGTTCCTCTCGCTCTGCTCTGCTCAGCCCATCACATATGTGACGTGTAAATTCAAACCCGTGGCTCTCACCGACCGGCCAGCTCCAGTACAGTATGTGACACTTTCTCAGATTCCTACTGACATGCAGATATTGCCAAAAATATCATGTCCAACTTCGCACAAAGCTCCACAGGCACAGAAATATTTATTATAAAACATTTGTCTTCAGAGGAGAGTACTGGGCTCCAGGAGAGAGAGGTTTTAATGTTCCAGATTTCCCTGTCAAAGATTACACCGTCTCACAAAACGTGTGCTGAGCCTCTCTGGCAAAAACCTTTTTCCTTAATATTTGATGTTTGCTTAGTTTTGTTTGTTTGCTTGGTTTTATTGCTGTCAGTGTTATTTCTGGTGACTACATGACTCAGAGGGACTAGAAATAAAATTAGAGACTTTCACCTCTAGGTCAACAGTTTCATTCTGGCCCAGAATAGAGGGACCTATGTAAAATAACTCATTGATCTCACTCCAGTTCCCAGTTGGCAAGTGTGCATATCACAAACTCTATCATTAAAAAGGGCAATAAATTGTCATCCTTTGCAGCAGTCCCAGAAGTGAGCTCAGTGTTTGCGTTGGCCTCGCTGCTGGATCACCCTCTCCGGGAGGGTGTGTGAGGAGCTGGGGGGTCCTGGAGCTGGGGTTTCCATTCTCCTTCCTGCTTTCCCTGCTGGAAAGCAAAACAGAGGACTGGATTTTGCAGTGCAACCTCCCAAATCACTAATACACCTTTTAGCCAGGTGATCTGATGTGATTTCATAAGCATACACTGCTTGCTAGCCAAGACTTTGTTTTCCAAAGGGTGTGGTCTTGATCTGCATCATGTTCCTTCTCTCCCCACTAAATGCCATTTGCATTTCTCCCTAGTCACAGGGGTTCCAAATAAAGAGCCAAATCCATGGAGGAAAAAGATGCAGAGAGACGAAGAATTGGGTAGCTCCATCTTTAAAATTACCTGTTTGACCTGCTGCTCCCAGAGCCCAGCTCTGAGATAACAGCTCTCTCCCCCACTGAGATCAGAGCCTGGATCTCTTTCCTCAAATGAAACACAGACAGAAAATTGCATCCCTGTGATCCACAGCAGTAACAAACACTCCTGGTTCTACACAGGGATTGGGGGGGAGGTACTATGTTTCATTTTTGGCATTATTATTGATCCTAACAGGTGTTTTGAGCTGAAGACCCCCATGGCTTACAGGCCTCTGTACAAGCCCTCAGTTTAAGCCACAACAGAGACATCCCCAGCGCTCACTAAAGAGCTATCCAACCTTTTTTTGTAGATCCCTGGATACTTGTAATCCTCCATTCTCCAGCCCCATCACACGAGCAGGAGCTTTTATCCCGGGATCTCCACCAGCACAGCTCTTTGCTGGGTTAATTTACTTCTCTTCCCTCTCCATCCTGCGGGTCCATGAGCACTTTTCCCTGGCGTTTGTGCTGGCCATGCCCTGGTGCAGGTGGGACCGAGCAGCTCCTGCTGCGTCTGGGATCGTTTGTCTCCCGTGATCCAGGCTGGCTGTGCCACACGACAGCACACGGTGACAGTAATTTGCACTGATCTGCCCCCACTGCTAGTCCTGCTGCTACAAATAGCAATTGATTATAATGCTGTAGCGTTATTGACTGTCGCTATGAACACAAGCTTTATTTCATTTTTAAAGTAACACGCCGCAGATTTACTTAGCGGGTGCGGAGTAATAACGGCAATAAAAAAAAAAAAAAAAGAAAAAAAAAGAACAAAATCAAAACAATTTGAGGCGGGGAGGAGGCAGAGGCAGCATTGCATAAAACACCAGGAAAATTAATTAATGTTACCAGATGATTATGATACTGCAGATGAGCAGAAAGCTGTGGAGGGTGTGAAGGGATGAATCTGTCTGTGTTTCAGAGAAACAAAGCTGATTTACATCACCTGAGGTTCTTGCCTGAAGCATTCAGGTTGTGGAAATCTCTCAGATCCGTCAGAATGTAGGGGAAAAAGTGAGCCTATAAAAAAATCATCATTACTGTTGTTGTCAAAATCTGATTCTGCTGAGGCAGTAAAATGCATTAATGCTGCACTGGAGTTGCCCCTTCCTCCACTTCTCCCTCCCCTCCGTTCAGGATACAGTTTTTGATCCAGGTTGTTAAAAGAGATCCTATTTCATACATCCCTACGTTCTCTTTCTGAATCTTATGTTCTTAGAGCATTAATCTGCAGGATTGTCCCTAGAGTCCATTTGAGATGGGCGCAGAAATTTAGTTCAGGTAATTATCCTTTCTTTTCAAGTGAATTAAGAAACCAGGAATTCCTGCTTATCTGACAGAAGTGTAGATTCCCTCCTTAATGCTTGTCACCTGTGAGACAAGTCACACAGGTAAATCTCAAACTGTGCCTTTGTGCCCCATCTAAAGTGGATTTTGGATGTCTCTGCAGAGTAATGCTCCAAGGACGTTATAGTTCAGAGAAAATGGTAATGTCTGTGTATAAAATGTGAATTACTTTAATAGGCTTTGGCAGCACAAGTCTCAACAAGACGATCCACCCCTGCTAATCTAGAGCGTACGGTTTTTCTCTCTTTTTTTTTTTTTTAAGAAGAAAAAAGCCTGAATATAATTTCTCTAAGCTGCAATTTATAATGCTAACGTTTTACCTTCGTTAAGGAGGGGAAGAAAGCTTCTAAGCCACTCTATTGAGCTGTTGGAGAACGTCTTACATTGAAATTCTGATTTAAAGATAGGCACAATTCATCTGCTTTGCATACCTTTGCCCTTTAAACCAGTATTTGTGATATAAAGGAAGCACACAGCTTGCAGAGTAGCTGGTAAGTCTCCTATCCATGATTTTTTGGGTTTTTTGTTTGTTTGTTTTGTTTTTGTTTTTGTTTTGTTTTGTTTTGTTTTGTTTTGTTTTGTTGGGGTTTTTTTTTTGGCATGTAAGTGCAAAGGCAGATTTGTTTCCTTCCCTCCTTTAGGCAAGACAGCTTCTGTATCCTCAAAAAAACTATCTTTGTGTGGAATCACTGGTGTGGTGGTGGTGATGTTGCTTATAACAGCACTAAATATGGAAGATTTATCCTATTTTGTGTTTTAGGTTCCATTTATCCAATTTATGTGTCTTTATTTCAGACAAACTGCCTAAAGGTTGTCTGTTTTATTGAAAAAATGAGAGAGTAGGGATGGCTGCACCTCAAATGGTTCACAAATCCTGCTTTTGCTGACTTTGGGGTTTGTTTTGTGGGGTTTTGTTGTCATTTCCTTATGATTTGCTTTTTGCTTTGCAATGCTTTGATTAAGATAACGCAGTGATTTTGTGGTGTATGGTAGTGAACACAAAATCCACTTTTCATTCCTTGAGTGCCTCTTGCTCCCTGTGGCCCATGGGGTTCCTACATGAGCAGATCACAGGATCCTGCAGAAGATGTCCTGGCTCCCATCCTAAACTGGGGTGCAAATCTTTATGCAGCTGTAAGCCAGCCAAGACCATAAAAAATTTCATGGTCTTGCCTTTTAAAGAATTACTTCTTTTGACTGTAATATGGTGAAAATGGGAGGAGGGGGGCAGAAGAGCTGCATTTTGAGAGGTTTTCCTTATATATGCATTTCAAACAGAGGGATCTTTTTTAAAAAGGAAATTACAGGTATCACTCATTTTACAACTCTTCCACAGCTCAAAATAAATCTTAAGCAGCTAGGTATTTATCAATTAGCATTATTTCTCTATCCCTGTCTGACTCTCTGTATTGTTGTAACTCCATCAAATAGTCATTTGCTTTTTTTATGGTAATAATCCCTTCAAATTCACTCCTTTCATCTGGATCCCTGTACGTTATTTGTTGTTCTGCTAAATCCCTATTACAGAGGCCTAGGAGTTCCAACGGCCTGATGAATAATTAGAAATGTTTTATCCCTAAGCTTCAAAAGGGTGCTAGAAATAATTATAAGCAAACATTTTATGTAGCATTCCGTATCAATCCTCTCCTGGCTTTATGTTGTTTGTGCTTTGGATAGGAGGGAGAGAGGGAGATCCTGGTTTCCAGCTCCCGCAGCCTCAAGGGGACACACATTGACGTTGCTGGAGATTTTGGCTTCTCTCTCCCCTTTTCTCCTGGTGGTGGGATGCTTAGTGCATCCCAGGCACCTTGTGGCACGTCTGATTTTATAGGAGTGTGGTTAACTACTGGCCAAACAAAATGAACTGAGTTGTTTTATCAACAATTCCCCCCTGCTCTCTTACCAGGAACCTGTCCGAGCCGCTCTGTGCGCGAATAACGCCACATCAAACCGGACGAGAGAGCTCAAGTTTTGCAAAGTGAAAATTGGTTATTTAGTCCAGACTAGATGTGTCAATGCAGCCTCATTCCCTAGCAAATTCCGGGAGCTGTAGCAGCTCTAGCTGTCCTTCAGCAGACCAGACTCACACCGCAAAGTTTTCTACACAGAAGGCAAGGAGAGAGAGCTGCATCTCGAAAGCCTACAAAACTAATTGGAACACACCCAATGTCATTACATTTGACAGCATTTTGAGAAATACCCAATCACTTTGTCATCAATTTTCAATTTTGTCAAGAGAAACTAGCTTTTCATTGGCAAACAACCTGCTGTCCCCACAGTATTTGTGAAAGTGTCCTGGCAGAGAGTAGTGTCATCTCCAAGAACATTTTTCAGGCTCACTTTCTCTATAAAACTTTTATTGAAGAGTTTTTTTAAAAAATCCATGGAAATTGTGTTAAGATGAAGGGTTTTCATCCCGAAGATACCAAACCCAGTTATGGCCCAGTATAACAAAGGACATAAATGCATGATTAACTTTAAACTTGTCAACAGTCCTTCTAGGCTTCCGCTAAAACCAGCACAAGTTTTGGTGATGAGGAATTTTATCTCTTCACTTCAAAGATACCGTGAAAGGTTAATGTTGAAAAAGGATGAATTGACGTTAAAAAGGGGAGAAGAGAATTTGTATTTATCAATCAATGTGATGAGGATTCATGTGTGAAAAACAAAGAACAATGTGCTCAGGGGTGGTGCAGTGATACCTTTCTACCAATCCGCTGCTCCTTTTGTTTCTTTCCCTCTGAGAGGAATTCATTCATCCTTGCTCTTACTTTTCCAGAACAAAAGACAGTCTGATTCAGGATCTGATTTTCTGGAGAGCCATATTTTTAACCTCTTTCTGTATTTTTATCAATTTGTTACTTTTGAGAGTAGATCCCTAATTTTGCCCTTTCCACACCTCCACATTGTGAAGTCGTGGTATGAAGAAACAGGTGAGAGGGAAGCCCAGACTTCTTCGATTTGGTTTTCAGTGTTTGCAACACATGGAATTCTGTAAGAACTGGTGGAAGCATTTTGACTGGCACAGCAGAGCAGAGCAGAGCAGGGAGTTTACCAGATAGCATTTAATAATCCACTGGTGGGCTCACCCTAGCCCAGAGACAGCACTACAGCGTGTCTCCGAGGGCAGGTGTGTGAGGGAATTCCACAGAGGAAACCTTTCCTTTGATGGCCCTCTGGAAACCCTGATAGCCATTGGGAGATCTGAAGATCTGTGGCCACCCCATCCCTGGAAGTGTCCAAGGCCAGGCTGGATGGGGTTTGGAGCCACCTGGTCTGGCAGAAGGTGTCCTCCATGGCAGGAGGTGGAGTGGGATGGTCCTTAAGGTCCCTTCCACTATTGCCTCTTTGCTCATGATGGGAAATTGTGACACTTCTGGCAGTCTTCTTCCTCACCTCTGGAGGTAAAATTCAGCCTGAAGTTGGAATGAATTATCTCAAACCCTGACTTCCACTGTGCAGGCAACAGGGAAATGCTGTGGACTTCTGAATGAGCTCTGTACAAACCCAATGGCTTGTAAAATCACAGATTGTAGAATCTACAGTTTTTCAATTTGGAGTCAACTCCCCTCTGACTTTACCCCTCCAAAAAATAACTTTAAAAAATAATATTGTTTGGGAACATTGCAAACCCACCAAACTATGTTTTATGTGCATTGAAAAGCTCATTCTCTTTTTTGATTAATATGCAAATCATGTGTGCTCCCAACTTTCATCACTGCTTAAATACTGTACTAGCATCGTAAATAACCTGCCTATTCAAGTTTTATCTTGTCCACTTTACATTGCACTGCTCTTGTACAGGAAATGGATTGTATTTAATATTGATGGCTCTGTATGTGTCATTTAATCGTCCCTATTGATTGGATTTCATCAGAGTGGGGGGCTTGGACAGAAGCTTTGATTATACTGTAAGGAGTCTTTGCAGTTTTCTGTTACTCAACACCATATCAATGCACCTTCTGGTGTGATATCACTTTCACGATCAATACCTGGAAAGAAAATAAAAAAGAGGCCTCCAGGAAAGGAAAGGGAAAAAAAACCCTGAATCAGCTTCTAATTCCCTTTTTGCACATAGATTAAACCTCTGCAACTCAAAGACCATTTATTGTGTGGTTTAACATAAGAAATGGGGGGGAAAGAAAAAACCTGAAAGAGTCTCTGTGGGTTGTTTGTTAAATTTCTGCATCATTTTTTATTTATAAGCGTCAACTGCTCCTTTCAGTGTCCCCGGCTGATGTTTGATGGTGTGTAATTTTTAACAGTTACATGTCACGTCTCAGTTAACAGTTTCTCTTGATCTAATAATAGTGCTACAAACATATTATTTGATCGAATAGATGCGTAGGGGACGTTTTGCTTTTCAGTATGGTTTTTTTTTCCTGCTGAGAACGGATCATCTTAGAGCTCTCAAAGAATATCCTTAAACCAACACTGTCGCACGGTGGCTCGACCTCATCCTCGCTCCAGAGCCACGCTGGTTTGTGGAGGAGAGCCTCCCAACACCAGCCATGAGAGCCAGGCAGCAGGAAACAATAATTCCCCGAGGAATATTAACACACAGCAGATGGGTGTTGAGCAGTGCTGGTGAGAGGGTTTCCCCATCTGGGCATCCTCCGTCGAAACGCAGGCGCTGACGTGCTCATAAATCCAGCTCCTGGGTGGATGACAGAAAACATCGTTCCGAGTTGTGTCAGGGTAGGGAGAACATAACATAGCTCCCCCAAAGTTGTTTGTACTCTGGTTCTCCTCATTCATTCTCCTGAGATGAAAGGGAGTTTATGGGCTATTTACGAGCTACTCGTCTTTTCCAGGCTGGTGACCCTTTAACTGAGATGCAACCAATATTTAAGAATAATGGTGATGTTAGTAGCTTATTTTTAAAGGCAAGTGGATTTAAAACCTTTTTTTTGGAGTAGTAAGGGTGTCACCAGTGAAGTCTCTATGGACATGGATGCGTGGTGCTCTGGGAGAAGGGGAAAATGTCAAGGCTGAGCCTTGACATAGAGAACTGTGCATGGGAAAAATGAGTTAATCTTGGTCTAGACTGCAGTGACAATTTACAACTTCTGATGCAGACCTTGACTAAGTTTTCTTGGTACTTCCAGATGAGTGACCAGTGATTTCTTAGGAATAACTGCTTTTTTAAAATGTATATCCCTGGAGGGATCAGTGCATTTCTGTTGACACAGGACTAACCTGACACTTGGGTTTTGCATAGAAGTAGTTGTTCTTTGACTCCTTAAAACAGAGCGAGGGGATTTGTGTTCACTAGGAGGAATTGTGACGAACACAAAAAATACTTTGCCGCATGCATAACATTCATCAGAGAGGGTTACAAAGCCAGGTGTGGCTCTTTCTGCTGACAAACACCCCCAAACCTGCCCAGCAAAGGCACAGGCACAGAAACCAGTTGGGGGCTGACCAGACAATCCACGTTTCTTTGCTCCATCAAACGCTCTGAGAGATCCTTTTGAGCTTTTATAAGCAAGAAAAGGCAGAAGCTGTCGGAGACAAATTGTATTTCCTTACGTGGAGTGACGCCGAAGGTCTTGGGCTGGTGGCACTCTCCCGTGAGCCAGAGGAGAGCAAGCAGCATGCCAGGGGGACACTCTGAGTCTCAGTGTGGAGCAGAGAACTGGAGAAGGCTGCCTAAAGTGACAGGTATTTACCCAAAAGGGTACAGACGGATGCCAGCATCTGAGCTGCTAGACTTGAAGGATCCTCAGTCTAAAAAACAAAAGTGTGGTGTTAGGAAAGTGCAGTGCCTGAACAGATGTAACTTACTCATAAAAAGAAGTGCCTGTAGGCTTCCTACCAAAGCCAGAAGTGACTTCTAGCCCTGAAAAGACCTCCACTGTGACAACTGGGATTTTGAAATGTGTTTTCTTTGCCTTTCTGTTGTTGCATTTCTCTATTTGAATAGTTGCATTAACATATTTCTGGCAAAACTTGCAGAGAAACAGCAGTTTTAATGTTGATGTTGCCAAACATTAATGGAATCTTAATTTTCCCAATTAGATATAGGTATTTGCAAGAAAGGGTGGATTTTAAGAGTTACACCCAATAGGGAATGGGATTGTATCATGTTTGTTCTGGCCGGTCCCATCACTGAATTTTGACAGTGAGCTTTCTTGGGAACAAACCTCAATAATTTATCAAAAGTAGAGTCATGAATATCTGGGCCAATGATAAGGAAAACAAGTACTTCATTCAGCAGTTCTTCACCTGGAATTATCATGATTTTGCCTACCCAGACTTCTAGGGAAAGAAGGAATGGATTTTGGAGTCCTTTGTCAAGTGTTTTTATGGGCTCAGAGGGGCCCCACAACTGAACAAACTGTTGTGGTTCCTCTGATATCAAGGACCAAGGATTTGGTAAATGGGGCTTAGTGGGGCCAGAATGTGCCCTGGTGAAAGTTGTGCACAAACCTGGATGGATTTGGAGCTCTCCCAAAGAAGTTCAGAGGATAAATCACAACATTTCATGACATACAAGCGCAGTGCAAAAATACCTGAGGGTGAAAATGCTCCCTTATTTCTTTAGAGACTTGCGGAGAATATCCATCTCTATGGATAAGTTCAGTCTCAAGATCTTTCATAGTGATCTCATAATGTTGATGAGCAGACCTTCCTTGTCCCATGTTATGTGCCCTCCAAATTTGTGCTTGATCACCTTCATTGTTAAGAAAACATAAAAACTCAACAAAATTGCAGAATTAAAACTGAGTGTCTCAATATGAAAATGGAACAAATAGAAATACATTCCTGAATCAGAGCTGTATCTATTTAAATGTGACCTTAATATTGGAAGATTCCTGATAAAATAACAGTTGCATCATGAATACCCAAAATAACTTTGTATCACTAGGTAATAATTATGTGCTTTATGATGTTCAGTATATTGGATTCCTCTTTAACTTAATTTTTCAAGGTTAGTTTAATTATAATGACAGTTAGAGAGACTGGATCAGCCCACCCAAAAATGACTATTAACCATCTAGACTGTTGGATCTCGTTGGGCATGGTGCTTGTCAGGAGAGAGCCACGACCATCAGGGACAATGCCTAGCATAAGGAAAGTGGAAACAGATCTATCAGAAACAATAATTTGGCAATTTTAGACAATACCTTCAGAACTTTATTTGATACTGCTTGGAAGTAGTAGAAAGCACTGAAATTTTTACTGGAAGAAGAGCTTTGAGTTGCACATTCTTGTGTCTTCTGTTGACTCACCTGTCTTCTGCTGGGCACCTTTTTTCCCACTGCAGCTGATGCACATTCTCATGCTGGATTCTGGAAGTTCCTCGCCTATGGGGCTACTGAGACCACAAGTAATTGCCAGATGGAAGTGAGAACCAACTTGTGCCGCATTTGAGTTGGAGACCTAAAGGTGAAAAGCTTTGATTCCCATTAATAACACTTCGAGCCTCTCTGGCCTCCAGGATGTGATTAAAAGCCCATTAAATTCCCTCAGTAGCTTTGGCTCGTATTGTTTGGGTTTTGCATTATTATTGTGTATTGTTTGTGTAATCTAATCATATTATTTGATCAATTTTTAAAGGGCGAGAATTTTTTTGTTTGGTGTTTGAGAATTCAGCACGTTTAGAGCTCTCTTCACCTAGGAAATACCTTTTTGTTTCTCTCTGTATTTCTGCTTTCCTTTGTCTCATTGCTCAGAATAACAAATGTCAAAGCTTGGAACCTGGTAATTTGGCAATTTTAGACAATCGCCTCATAACCACGTTTTTAGTACACCTTTGAAGCGGTGGAAGTTCAAAGGCTCTGCAAAGACGAGCCTTGCTTTGCCTGTTGCTATGAGTCATTTGGAGTAATTGGTTCTGTCTGATGCATGTTTTGAACTGAGGAAGTAGTGCTTTATTACCACAATCAGATACAGGTTTTTAGCTGAGGAAGTGGAGTTTTCCTCACAGATGTAGATGTCTGCTTGATAAGGCAGAAAACAGACAGATGTGCCTCTCTGCACTAGGGAAGAGGTGTGGAGAAGGAGCAAACACAAGAGCTGAGAAAATTCCATGAAGCTACATGAGAGGGGATTTGGAAGCCTTCCCAGTAAGAAAATTTCTCAAAAGCAAGAAAACTTGCCTCTTAGAGAGATAAATACTTAAAGTTTTATATATCAAACAAATACGCTTATCATCGGGTTTTCAAGTACTTAGACTGGAGAAAAAAATCAGATTAAGGACTCTGAAGGTATTTTAAACAATGTCACCTAATTTTAGGCTCAACATCAAGAGTCTGATGTTCCATTTCCCATAAACATATGCTCACTAGCAGTTCTAAAAGTTGGGGGGAGGGAGGTTAAAACTGGATATTGTAAGGTATCACTGCATGTTAAGGTGGTTTTTGGAATAATGCAATGTAAGATTAAAGCCCAGAATTTCTGTTCGCTCTTATCAGTGACTAATGCCTGATGTGCTGTGAGGAAGTACCTCTCTCTTGTAAAGATTTTACTAAAATTAGAAAAAGGAAAGCCCTGCCAGAACCACATCTATGCTTTTGGACATGCCTGAGAGCATCCCACGGAGCTGAATGGATCCTCTGCTCCCCGACGGAGAAGTGTTGAGTTGTGACCCCAGCCTGGGGCTCGCCAGCTCCTGGAGGCAGAAACCTTGTGCTCAGATGTGCTGAGCTCAGCCCATCCATGTGTGCCACAGATAGGAGTGGGAGAGAGGGCAGGTTTTGGCACTAGGAGGGCTTTCCTTTCTCAATCCCCTTCTGAGCTGCTCCCCCTGGCTGTGGTGTGTCAGGGGTGGAGGTGTTCTTCTTTGGACCCTGACTCCTGGCCCGGCTGTGTTCCTTGTTTCAGTGTCCCATGTCCCAAAAAGATGAAATGAAGCTTCTTTCTGCTGTTTCAAAGCTTGTTTATTTCTGGTTCTTATCAGAGTTTCAGAGGCACAGACTGTGCTGTGACCTCCAGGAACACGAGGGCAGAATGGCAATGGCTACCCAAAGCAGGTAGCTTTTATATCTATTATCAACCAGTTAGAAAACTTTACCTATCTTATTTTGTTCCCAAAACCAGTGAATATCAACCTCACTGACATGTCTCCTCTACACTAAATTCTGTCTACCAATTAACAAGTCACAGGAACTCATGTCAGAGAGAAAAAGGAAGAGAAGGAGAAGGAAGAAGAAGATGATGAAGAAGGAGCCAACACCCTAGAATCTCCATGTTGCCTCCATATAATATATA
>VZRF01005150.1:12047-44301 GCA_013396875.1 Vireo altiloquus | reverse complement strand
CGTGCTGCATCTCCTCTGTGCCCCTGTGTATTTACCTGCACCTCCACCTCAGCCATCATTTTTGGCATCTGGGCTCCGGTGGCTTTGGCCAAGTGACACCTTCACAAATCAAAGGGGGTTGCAGACTTTCCTGGTGAGAGAGGCAAAAAGTTTTGCAGCAGGGAAAAATAACACATGGGCAAAGGTTTGGAAGGAGAACTCATGCCCACTGCAGTCAGTGCAAAGTCACCTTTTTAAGATCTTTGGCTGGTGCTCTGGGTTTAGTTCTCGTTCGGGTGAGTGTAACAAGCTCTTAGCTCAGCCTACATTTTGCCCACACAAATATTCAGATATAAATATTTGAAGATCTTTCCTCCTTTAAATTAATTTTCAGTTTTGTACTAGATCAATGGTAAGGGAACAAAATGATCATAGCAGAGATTGTGGAGAGATGGGCACTGATAGCTTTGATGATGTCTCCAGTGTTTTTTGACTGTTGAAAACATCACATTTCCATTTAATCTAATGAAACGGGGTCTGATCTCATCCCCCATTTGTGCCCATCACAAAGCTGTCACACATTTTGATACAATAAGGATATTCTTATGATCAGTGAAATTGCCAAACCAAATTATGGTGCTGGTAGGTTAACCCAGTCTCCTGCCCTCTCTGAGAGTTGCTGCCACACACAAGCACAAAAACCTCCTTGCTCTGCAGCAACAGGGACTTCTTCTTTATATGCTTTATGTATTGTAAAGATAATTAATACTTATTAATATGTATATAGATTTTATTTCATTTTTTTACTTATTAAATTTTTTTATTTTATTTTTAAGCACTTTGGCTCAGTAATGGGTTTTTTTCACAGAAATGGGTAACTCCATTTTTTTGCCTAGGAAAGCACTGTGAGCACAGTTAAAGAGGCAGAAGTGCAGCAGTTTGGCAGAGTTATTCCAGAAGCTCCTGTAACAGTTTACTCACATTTCTCCTGGCAGGTTGAGAGCATCCTTTGAAAAGGAAAACCTCACCAATAACTTACAAAGTAAGTTGGTGAATNAGCCAACACCCTAGAATCTCCATGTTGCTCTATATAATATGTATAGCAAAACCTAAAAACTCCAACTCCACACTCTGTGCTGCACTAAACAACATCTCCTCATTCCTTTGGTGCTCTCAGCTCACCCGGAATTGGGGGTAAATGCTCCCACGAGCTTGGTTCGCAGGCCAAGCCTTTTTTGTGGAGCTCTGAGGGTAAAACAAACACTCAGAGGAGCAGGAAAAGTTCCCAAGCTTTTCCTGACTCCAACATGGTGGTTCTGCCTTGTGCCATATCCAGTGGACTCTTCAGTGCTGATCTCCTCTTGAGGCAATGGCAGTGCTGAAGGAGGATGTGCACATTATTCATTACTGAGAAAGACCTTGATTTTTTCCCCCCAGGCAGAGGAATCTTGAGGAGGAATCTCTGCTCTCACTGCTGTGTTGCAAAGGCCAGAGAAACACAGTAAAACTCGGAATGGTAACAGAGAATATCCTTTTCAGTTTGTGAGTGGTGTCCAGAGCAGATTAAGGAAAGAAAGACTCATATTTCAAAGGTGAGGGAGACCTTCATATGCTGATGTGTGCTTTTGAGTGGAAAGACAGTACAGCAAGAGTGGCAGACTCAGGTATTTTGTAGCACCTTTGTTTTTCCTCTTGCAGGTGGTGACAGAGTACAGAAGTGGCTCGAGTCCAGCCAGGTTCAATAGTTGAACTCCTTTTATCAGTTTTACGATATTGCGTTTACTTAGTATCACATGGAAAAAGTGAAGCAAATGTCTTCTAGTAAAGGCTGGGCTGCTGCTCAGCTGGCAAATGAGCTTCCCAGCGTGCTGCATCTCCTCTGTGCCCCTGTGTATTTACCTGCACCTCCACCTCAGCCATCATTTTTGGCATCTGGGCTCCGGTGGCTTTGGCCAAGTGACACCTTCACAAATCAAAGGGGGTTGCAGACTTTCCTGGTGAGAGAGGCAAAAAGTTTTGCAGCAGGGAAAAATAACACATGGGCAAAGGTTTGGAAGGAGAACTCATGCCCACTGCAGTCAGTGCAAAGTCACCTTTTTAAGATCTTTGGCTGGTGCTCTGGGTTTAGTTCTCGTTCGGGTGAGTGTAACAAGCTCTTAGCTCAGCCTACATTTTGCCCACACAAATATTCAGATATAAATATTTGAAGATCTTTCCTCCTTTAAATTAATTTTCAGTTTTGTACTAGATCAATGGTAAGGGAACAAAATGATCATAGCAGAGATTGTGGAGAGATGGGCACTGATAGCTTTGATGATGTCTCCAGTGTTTTTTGACTGTTGAAAACATCACATTTCCATTTAATCTAATGAAACGGGGTCTGATCTCATCCCCCATTTGTGCCCATCACAAAGCTGTCACACATTTTGATACAATAAGGATATTCTTATGATCAGTGAAATTGCCAAACCAAATTATGGTGCTGGTAGGTTAACCCAGTCTCCTGCCCTCTCTGAGAGTTGCTGCCACACACAAGCACAAAAACCTCCTTGCTCTGCAGCAACAGGGACTTCTTCTTTATATGCTTTATGTATTGTAAAGATAATTAATACTTATTAATATGTATATAGATTTTATTTCATTTTTTTACTTATTAAATTTTTTTATTTTATTTTTAAGCACTTTGGCTCAGTAATGGGTTTTTTTCACAGAAATGGGTAACTCCATTTTTTTGCCTAGGAAAGCACTGTGAGCACAGTTAAAGAGGCAGAAGTGCAGCAGTTTGGCAGAGTTATTCCAGAAGCTCCTGTAACAGTTTACTCACATTTCTCCTGGCAGGTTGAGAGCATCCTTTGAAAAGGAAAACCTCACCAATAACTTACAAAGTAAGTTGGTGAATCAAAAAAAAAAAAACCACCACATTTGGCCTCTGCCAAGCCCAGCAAACTGGAATATTATTAAAAACGGAATTTTATCTTTTCTACAGAATGAACTCAACATCCAGATGTGAGCACAGGATCCACCAGCACTCCTCTGAGCCAGCAGGGATCCTTGTATTGTAAAAATAGAATCACATTTCAGGCTTGAGTCTATTGCACAGCAACAGTTCCTGTTGAGAGCATCTCCCTGCATCCAGCTCAGTGATTTCAAAAGAAAAAAAGCCTCTGTGGCACTGATTAATGGAAAGGCCTGGATATACTGGTGGATCTGGAAAGCATCTCGTAATCTTTGACAGACAAGATGTTTCTTATTCTGATGGGATTTGATCATTGTTTATGAAATTATGTGAGTGACATAGCATCACTGTTATTTTTATCCTGGCATTACAGCTGGTCTAATAATTTGGATAATAAAGTTACTTATTTTGGCAATAAATCATCAAATGTATCCAGAGTTCTTATCAACATTTTCATTTATTAATATTCCTTGTCAGAATTCTTATCAATATTTTTCCACATATGTTTTTCTTTTAGAAATCCACTGATTTAAACTCGTATTAAACTTGTATTAATGCAAAACAGTTGATTTATTTGAAATGGTGACATCATTTTGCTCCAGTCTGTAGAGGTTCAACACTTTGCCTAAATTAAAGTGTCCACACTGACTTCAACAAGAATATTTCCAGTTTATCAAGTGCCCATTTAAATACATATTTTTTTTAATTATACACCAAATTTTCATTCCTGTCTCCCTATGTACCTGTACCTGTGTTTGAACCTATGTGAGCATACACTTGTGTTCTTCATATTCCCACATGGTTTCTGACTGTTTGTCCTTTCCATTTCCACAGGAGAATCATAGAATCATCAAGGTTGGGAAAGACTCCCCAAGATCATCAAGTCCAGCTTTCTAAACAGATTTGAGGGAAATAATTCACAGTGGTTTTATTGATAAAAATGGTGTTTGAGAAAAACATTAAAAAGCAATAAAAATAACTGAAAGTTATTACAACTTGTAATAATCTATCTCAAAAATTCTGAAAAACAGGAAAACCTCAAGGTAGAACAATCTCTCTGATAGCTGGATGGGTGAATAACACATTTTTGATGGGAAGGGAGAATGCAAACCCATCCTGAAGGAACAAGAGGTAGGATACAAACACCAGAACTGACTCTACCATGGGTCAAGACCAGCCACCTACTGCCAGTAATAACTCACATTTAAATGAAAGCTGAGGACACTCCTGGAATAATTAAAATTTCCTTCCTGAAATAATTATCAGCACAGGAAAATGAAGACATTCTGTGGATGAACAGACCCATTGCAGGCTGAACATGATTGATTCTATGTGGACAGTTCAAAATTTATCATTAAGGACCAAACTGAGTAGGAATTTTTGCTGTCAGTTCATGCAGTGGGGATAAAAGGGGATATTTGCTTAGTCCTGTTTTTGCAACAATAAAATTTGGGTTAATTTACAATAGCAGTTCAATGGGAGAAGGCAAAAAGGGAGGGAAGGCAAAGAGGGAACCATGGACCAAATATAATTGTTTTGAAAGCTGTGGTTTAACAGAAACAAGCCTGGAAAAGCTTCCTTGAGCCACTGAGTTAAGCCTAGTCCCTCCTTCTCTCACTGTATAAAATTCTCACCAGAGCTCACTCTGAAAGAACTGGATGTAAATATAAATCTTCAGCTGAAATACAGCAGAAGTTCTACAAACCCCAGCATGTTCACATCTGTCACAGCCACTTTGCATTAAGATTTTCAGAAACTTGTGTTACAGCTCAGCCATCAGACTTGATTTTCCTATCACCTTGAACACCTAAAAAGATTTTGGAGGCATATGTATTTTTTTTTCCCCAAATCATAAAGCTGTTTAAGTCCTGTTGGTTGAGCCCTGATCTGGCTCATATTTAAACATGTGCTAAACTTCACTCGTATAAACAACCCCAGAATTGACAGCAGGGCTTCAAAATGCCATTTTGTGCCTCTGAATATTGAAAAACGTGGCTGGTTTTAAAATATCCATCAGTCTAACCAGCACAGCACAATGCAAAGTGTGTCAGTCCACTGGCAGAGAGGAAAAATAGATGGAGAGCATCGCTTTCAGTGAGCAGGGATGACAATCAGGAGGAATAATGTCATTCCTGGCGCTCTCATGTATGGGAATATTTGTATTTGCTCTCTGTGGCACCCAGCTCATCCTCAGTGCTGCAGCAGCAGGGCACAGAGCTGGAATCCAGCAAACAACTCCCACTGATACCCACAGGTAAAAATTATCAAAACATATTCAGCAGTTGCAGTTCCTTCAGTCTATCGGCTACATAAAAGGCATTTATAAAAGAAGCCTAAATACATATTTAACCAATTGACCAGAATGGCACTGAAGGAGTTTTAACATATTTTGAAAAATTGCCTAAATACATATTTACCCAATAGACTGGAACAGCTGCTTCAGAGTCTCTCTGGTCTCTTGGGTCTGTAATACGTGTTTTTAAAAACTGCCTGGCTATATATTTACCCAATAGACCAGAACAGCTATTAAGTAAATAATACACATTATATAACTGTCAATGATTTTTTTTTTTCCCCCCATCCTTTTAAAAAAATAATAGAATAAAACAAATTTTAAAAGATAAAAAATTTAAAGTATTTATTAAGGTTGTGAAAGGTCTGGAATCTGAGGTTGGTGTATGTATGTCACATTGTAGAAGATATCTCAGATCACCAGAGTGCTTTTGTGTGTGTGTTTAAAGTACAGGGCACTGTCAAGTACATCAGAGCCTGGGGTGCTTAATATAGAAGATAGAACAGCAGTTGGGAGTTGGAAAGGTCTGGCAGAAGAGAGGGGAGGGAAGAAAAGGGAAGATATGAATCATAAATTCCCAGGAAGGATGGGTAAATCAAGCAGTTGATTTTGAGAAAGCCTAAAGATAGTACATGAAAAACTGCAAAAAAAAAAAAAAAAAAAAGAGGGTTGGCATTTGAGACCTGCGTATCAATACCTCAATAAACTCCACAGAAGGACAAATTGTGCTCTGCTTTCCAAACTTGCCTTAAAAGAAAATCAGTCATGGTTGTTGAACTATTAAGGATTGACCTTTTATTAGAATGATAACAGCTACCAGGATAATGTCTCCTTAAATATCCATATATGTTTTAAACCATTGCATTCATTTCAACTTACAGTGTGTTCTGATTGGGATTCTTTTCCTCCATAAACTGTTTCAATTCTGAAATCACACTCATGGACACATTGATTTCTTTTTGATCTGAGCACATTTAAGACTGTTTTAAAATAGTAAATCTGTGTTGCCTTCAGTGTCTCTGTCCTGCAACATAGCGAAGGAAAAGCAAGAGACAACCTGATAGAGAAATAACATTTGTCTTCAAAAACAATACTGTCATTTCTGCATTTACTTTTTTTTGTTGTTGTTTTTAAAGTTAGGAGACCCTCGGTGGCGAAGAAAGCAAGGAAGGCATCTCACACTTTGCACAAAAAACTCCAGACTGGCAAAAGATGAAAAATAGTCAGGGAGAGATGGGAAGTGGTGAATGAAAGTTTTACTACAGGCAGATTTTTTGTTCCATAGAAAAAAGTTTCTATTTCCTGGCCAGGCCTCATTCTCCAGTGAAATTTCTTTGTTATCCTGTTTATTCTCTTGGTCAGCAGACACAAACATGCTGGCACAGGGCAAAACACAGCCTGTGACAGGTAGAAGAGGTCCTGCAAATGCCTTGGATTAATGTTTTTCCTGGGGTAATCCCTCCAGGTAAGAATTGAGGAAGGATGGATGGATGGATGGATGGATGGATGGATGGATGGATGGATGGATGGATGGATGGATGGATGGATGGATGGATGGATGATGCTCTTGCACTGCTTTTACAGCTTCTAGTACATCACTACCAGAGCTGTTGGGTGCAGTGGAGGTAATAATGGTGAGGAAAATACAACAGAGGAGCTTCAGGACACTTCATCTTTATTTTTGCTTCAGCTTTGATGGTCAAGCCCATAAAAGAAAGATGAGCAGCAAAACCACTGCAGCTCATCAGTTCAGTATCACTGGAGAGGCTTTTGGCTATTTCACAATTTTACCTCATTAAACCCTTATCAGCCAAAGCTCACCTCTTCATTTATTTAATGAGCTACTGAATGTCATTAATGACATAACCTTGGACAGCACGTGGCTGCTCTCAACCAAGAGCCCACTGTCAGTGCTGGCTCCACTATCCCAGGCTGCTCCAAACCCCAATGTCCAACCTGGGCACTGCCAGGGATCCAGGGGCAGCCACAGCTTCTCTGGGCATTCTGTGCCAGGGCCTCACTGCCCTCACAGGAAAGGATTTTTCCCACTATTTTTCCAGTCATTATCAACTTCATGTAGGCTCTGACATGGCAGCTGATGGGTGAAAGCATCTATATCCTCTATTATTAACCTCTACTCTACAGTCCCCATTTCCTGAGCTTTTTAACTGAGTCCACTACACCAGAAAGAGTGAAATGAAGGTAACATTAATCAGTGAGTCTCTCTTAGCCATAAAGTTTAGAATAAATATATATTTATATCTAGCCATCTATTTGTTAAAGTAGGGCATTACTTTTGTTGTACCATTTCCAAACTCGCTATTCACTATTTAGCAGCCTTCCTGCAAGACACAAAATCCATTGTGTAATAATTTCTAGCAGACTGCAGGAGTGTAAAAGTAGACAGTGTTTCCTTCAAAAATGGAATCATCTTTCACAGATGTAGATGTGTACTTGTTATGCCAAGATGAGACAGATGTGGCTCTATTCACTCAGGGACAGGTGCGGAGGAAGAAGAGATAAAACATTTGTAGAAAGTGTAAGCAACTGCATCGCTGTTGTTAAATAAATAAACATTCTGCCAAAAAAAAAAAGTTTATTTGCTTTTTTTTTTCCCCAGAATGTTTATTTTAAGCTGCAGCTTAGCTGTGATTTATTCAGATTTATATTCCTGTATCAATTTAAATTTATAATATGCATTCTATATATAAACATCTGTTTGTATATAATCAGGGGAAGGTGCGTTGGCACACACAGAGAGCACGTATGGGCGTAAAGGCACACACACATTTTTCATGGGAAATGGGCTCACAGGCATGTGCAGGCAGCTAATCAGGTGAAGAATGGGAAAATATTTTATTAATATAATGAGGCTTTGTGTGTGCATGAGAAGGGGGTGGGAGGGAGAAGAGAAGCAGATGCGCGTGTTGCCTATCACAGATTAAGCCAGTTCAAGCTCCAAATTGCAGGAGAAAAGCCTAATTGCCCTTTGACCACATGGACACTAACAGGAAACCTCTGTGCAGCGACATCCTTGGGGAAAGGGTAAATCGGTTCGGGCCATATGAAAGAGCTTAAAGCTGGTTAAAAGTTGTCTCCTGAAGTCAGGAGTGGCTGTGGAACAGGGAGCAGAGTGATGCTGGGGTCACCATGGGTGGGAGCACCGAGCAGAGCAGTGAGAGGAAGTGGTTCAGGTGTCGGTAGATTTATTGTACTTATTACTGCTTTATCTGTTCATTTAGTTTTGTTTCGTTGTCTTAAGCTCCTTGTGAGTTTGCCACAGAAAGAGGCAGCCCTGGATGCACCTGGCAGCGCTGGGACTTGCTCAGCCAGAAGAGGTGGGAATGCCCGGCAGGGACATGCCCAGAGGAAGCCAAAAGCCACCTCAGTGAAGGGATAATGGGCAGATCACAGCATCAGATTGTCCTCTAAACAAGGGAAATCTCTGGAGACACCAGAATTATTGCCCTCGGGGACTGCTGTGTTTTCTTCATGCTTGGACTGGGGAGCCATCAATGAGCATTTCGTGACGAAAGTAGGAATGTTCCTGTGCTCTGGTGAGTATATGGTTCTCCTGACAGCTACTGTACAGTTAAGAGGCATGGGCCAAGTTTTTTTGGTCCACGAAGAGACTTCATAATAGTCATAAACTGTTAAAAAATTGTTCGAGGCAGGGCTTATCCTGCAAGGGAAAGTGGCTAACCCTGTCCTGACCTCCTCTCCCCCGGAGCACAGACCCGCTGCTCACTGGCCATCGCCTCCTTGCCAAGAGCATCCCTCTGGACCACTGAATTTTGGCACTGACGGGATTTCAGGCGCACCACATGAGGAGCAGGCGGAGCCCAGGCAGCAGCGGGAGATGTTTATCCCAGGCTTTCGCTGCGTCACTTTGGAGAGCCCCAAGTGCTCCCTGCAAAGCTGCTCTGCACTGGGGAGCCCTCAGATCCCTTGGCTAGCTCTTGCCGGGTCCATGTTGCCAGTCTGGTTGCCAGTCTGCCCAACTCGGTGCTCGTTTGCTGGCAGGTTCGTTAAGGAGGCTGATTCCAGGGATTCCAGGGTGCCAAGGGCCTCGTTCCTCCCAAAGGCAGCAAGAGAGGATGAGTGCAGACAGGAGGAGAGGCAGTGCCATAAAGCCTGGATGAAGCTGGATTACTTTCTTCTGAAATATTTAAGTGAGCTGGGGGAGGGAGGAGAGCAGGGACAACAGCAGAGGCAACTGGAAGGAGGAGTGAGGATCCACAGCTGTGAGAGGAGGACTGGGAAGAGGAGGGGGAGGAGAGGCAGAGAGAGAGAGAAGGATGATGTGATTTATTTAAAAAAAAAAAAAAAAAGTATTAATCACAGCTCCAGAACAGGAATCAGGGTGGGAATCAGCAGCTGGGAAAAGGGAAGAAAATGGAAAAGATTATTTTTCATTCGAAATACATTTGTTCAATCGCAAGCCTGCCTGAGAGAGGGAGTTTGCAGCTGGGCAAAGAGGGGTCCATGGTTAGAGGAGGAGTGTTTTGAGCAGAGCAGAGCGAGCTCTGCAGTCAGCTGGGCTCTGGCAGGGGTCGGGGCAGGTGGGGGACTCTGAGGCCAGCACGAGGTGTCATTGCCAAGGGCTGTCAGTCTGAAACACTCCTGCATCCTCCCTCTCTGCAGCACAGGCTTCCTTTCGGTGTCAGGACAAGGAGCAAGAGGCACCTTTGAAAGGAAAGTCAAGTGACTTTTTATATATTTCTACAAGCTTGTCAGCTTAAAGCTTTCTTTTTTTTCTTCCTCTGGCTCTTAAGGGAGGGAGGGAGGAATAAAAAATAGCAAGTTTGCTCACCATGTGGGGGTTGGTTTGTTGTGATTTTATTTTTTATCCTGTCTTTTATAGCTTGACCAGTGAATCCAGCTTAACAAAAACATTTCCCTTTGTAGGCTGAACGTTGAAAGACTTCGCTCCTTGAAGTCCAAATGTGAGTTGCTACTTTGTTTGAATGCCAGGAATCATATGATATTAAAAAAAAAAAATCCAGTTAGCAGAGGCATGATATTAATTCTCATGAAGTCATGAGGAGAAATGACTGTTTAGTGCAATTTCTCTTTTTTATATACGTCCAGGATGGTATATGTGGGACTTGCCATGTGTGTCAGCAGGAGTAGGAAAAAGCAGACCCTGGTTTTGCTCCCCAGTGAAGCTGAGAGCACAAAATATGTCACAACAATATTGTTACTTCCTTTACATTTATATTTTCTAACACCCAAGCACTGATTTGCTCCTTATTTAAGCAACATTTTCTTGATAAATTAAAAAAGCAGCAATAGCCATTACTGCAGGCTATATACAGCCTCTAATATCACTTAAGCATATTACAGAATATAATATCTGGTACTTAACGACTAACTTGCATATGAAAGCTCACATAATGTCTCATAAAACCCTTAAAATGGCTTCAGTTTAAGAGTCTCTTTAAAAAAAAAAACACCTTCAGGGAATATTGTAAATGAAGTAGCACTCCAGCCTTAGAAAAAAAAAAATTCACACACTTGCAGAAATTTTTAATATAAATTGAACACATTAAAAATTAATTTTGCATGACCATTTCGCATTGCAGTGCCAATGCATAGTTAAGATAAGGCCTTAGCTCTTCTTTGTTTAAAGTAGCATGGAAACATCTCTCTCTCCCTCTCCCTCCCCATTATCTGTACGTAATTACAATTTTCATTAATCAGAAATTGGAACTCTGTCCTCTGGTAATGACAGCCCTGGCTGGAGATCAATGAAACCCTACCTGTGTCACTAAGGAAACTTGCTGTGAACTTTTGGGAAACTCATTAAAGGAAGGTGTGACCTCACAATTAGAGAAGGCTACACAGAACATTTCTCACGTGTGCCAGTCAGGGAGAGGGGTTGGGTGTTTTGCTGGGAAAAGAGATGTTCTCTTCTGTGACACTTTACTCGTGGAAATCTTGTAGGTTCTCTGGTGACGTCAGCTGTCAGCTTGGAAGGCTCAGCTGACACCAATGCTGGCAGCAGAGACACCAAGCCAAGCAGCAGTTTGTGTTACGGTGCTCCTCTTCCCTGGGAAGTATATTTAGAAAAGACCTTTAGCGATTTTCCTCTTCTTTTCCAGCTTTTGGGTTGGACTCACGGCCAGGAATCTCCCCAGCAGGCCTCAGCTGCAACTGGACTTTGGTGCCTTTTGCCCCTCAGGAGCAGCTCTGAGGGACACCAGAGTGTCCAAATCTCTCTGATGTCACCACGCCACAGCAGGCAACAAGATTTTTCGTATTCTGACTTGTTTCTAAGATGCCCAAGAGATTTTTTTTTTCCTTTTATTGTCCCAAATGTTTGATAGAATCATAGGACCAGAGAATTGTTTGGTTTGGGATGGACCTTAAAGACTCTCTTTGTTCCAGCACCTTCTGCTAGATCAGGTTGCTCCAAACCTCATCCAACCTGGCCTTGAACAATTTTATTTGATATTCACCTGCTATTTTATCTCTTCGTTGTGTTATTTACCTGTAGGTAAATCAGGTTTCTAATCCAATTCTGAAAGCTTGTTTGTTTGCTACAAACCCTTTAATAGTGTGTCTGCCTGCTATAACAATGCTCATTGGTCTGCTATTAACACTTTAATAAATACATCCTCATGTCAAATATTCAGGAACCTTACAGTCATTTGCATTAAAGATGCTACAAAAGCAAAATAATTTGCCGCATCTCACTCGTCACTATGGATTTTGATCACTGGAATCCTCATTATACATTTCTTTGCAAATTAAAATAAATAGTTCCGTTCAAACCTACAAATGCCATCTTCAGTCCAGAGTGTCTCAGAACTTGCCGTGACTTCTAAAATATCTCCGTGTTCTACATGGCTCTAAAATATCTAAATGTTCTGAATGGCTGAACTTAATAAAAAGTCACCTCCTGGCTGCACAGCACGGAAACAGACAGAGCTAGAGAGAGAACGGAGCTAGAAAGTACCTTTAACACATGGAGCTAAATGTTACCACCTTTTGCAGGGCTTTTAGTTGAGAAAATATTACAGCCTTCCACCAACGTGCATAGAGGCAGCAAAGATGTGTTGGGTCTCTTTTACTTCTCCCTTGTAGGTGGAGAGCAGGAGAAAATGGCTGAGTGAAGAACCACAATGTCTTTGCAAAGTTCTCCTGTCATGCTGGATTTTGCTGAGCATTTTTCCATGCTTTAGGTTTGCTGGTGGTTTTTTTCCTTTGGAAAGCAGACAGAAACTTTCAAAGGTCGTTCTGGAAAACTCATGGACCTGTGCAGGAGTTCCTGCTAGCTTTACCTTCAGAAAAACGTGCAGAAGAAAATGAGCAGGAGCATTTCCTCCTGCCTCTCCCTATCACGTCTTTAATCTCTTTGTGTGGTTTCTGCCTGTGGCTTTCTGAGGATGCATCAGCACCTCCAGTCACAGACCATAAAAGAGAAGCTGCAAGGTGCCCTGGTGAGGCTGGTAAGCCATCCTCACCACACGTGTGACAGGCTGCTTAAAATAATACCTATTTTCACTGTGAACCCTCACCTTTCAGTCTAGAGAACTTCTTACAGAAAAAAAAAACAATTTCTTTGGGGCTTCAGGTAGGGTGGGGACTTGTGGCTATGTATTTCACTTGAGATGTGGGGACAGAGAGCTGCAGGGTCTACAAAGGGATTTGGAGCTGTTGACCATGTGGAGGACAGTCACGGAGGACTTTTAAAACAGATTTTGGGGAGGTTATCCCGAGGTGAGGGAGGAAGCTGTGAACAGGGAAGACTGAAGTGGACAGAAGAGAAGAAGCCTCCTCACCCCTCTGCCCAGCACAGAGAGTGCTCAGGCTCACCTCCCTCACACACACACTGACCTGGGGGCTGTGCACTGGGCGAGGAGTGGGAGTCAGTGCACTCTCCCAGGGTGGTGGGACAGATTGATTTATTTTTTTCTCTATGGGGAGAAAGAAACCCAAAACCCAGGTCAAATATATAAAACGTTTCTCAAAAAACAAGTGTCGTTCCTGTTTTCATGTGTTGGGTTTGATGCTGAGGTATTGTCTTTGCACACAGTTTTTGGCTTCTGCCTGCATCACTCCTCAAATTTCCTGCTCGGAAACTGGATTTTTTAGGAGTTTTCTCATCTGCCCAAAGGCTTTACTCTCTCCACTAACTCTGCTGCTGATCTCTCCAACATAGTAAATACACTCATCTTCTCACAGGGCTGGTGGGTCTGTGCCTGCAGAAGCACAGTGGAGGCTGTGTATGTTAGAGAGCTCAGCCTGGAAACTGTTGTGTTGTTCTTTAGGGGATAGATTCTTCCTTCTTTTTCTCCCACAAAGCTGTAAGAGAATAAAAAGAAATTACCTTTCATTGCAAGTCGATTTGTGGGATGTAAATGGCACAATTTAGAAAGGAATATTGCAGACAGTGAGACCACTTGGATTAGAAATCTTGAATCAGTTTGTAGGGCTATATATTTCCATAGTACTGTGTTTTGTTGTGTGGGGAATTTAATAAGAGATGTAAATCTGCAAACTGCAATGGTATCACCATAAAACATAAAAGATTCATGTATTATAAATAGGTATGACAAATAAATTATTTATGTGAATGTATATCTGTGTGTGTGTGTGTGTACATGAGCTCACGTTCACTTTCCTTTTTGAAATAATTAGTGGCAAAGTCTTTAATTGTGCATTGCCCTACGACCTGTGCGAGAGCTTTAATGACATTTCACACAAAGAGCTGAAGGTAGAGCTTGCTCTGTGCTGAACTGGAGCATCTCAGACTCATTAAGGTGGGGAACATCACAAGGCATGTGCAGAACAAAAAACAGCCTCAGCCCAAGGAGGCTGAGGATCATTCTGGAAGTGTCCAGGCACCCCCAAGAGCTCCGAGCCAGCAGCGTGCAATGGTGTAAAGGATTGCACAGGCTCCCTACATGGCTGCTCAAAATGTTTCTGCAGGTAAATTTGAATTCTATCAGTCTGCTGCTCGTGTTGCAGCAGGTTTTGGCAGCCACGGTGACAACCTTACCGTGATGACTTCTTTTCCCAGCTCTGAGTGACAACATCCCGCCCGGTGTGTCAGCTCCTCCAGGAGCATGTGTATTACTCATTGTATGAAGTCACATGAACTGTACAGGAGGCACTGGCAGCTATAGATCTCTCCTCAGGAACCTGTGCCATCTATAGATAGCTGGCTACACAACAGCCTATTTTTAGGCCGGGGTGGGACACTTCTAAATTAAGGCATGAGTAAAACGAAATTGTAGGAGAGCTCCAGAACATTAGAGAAAAATCCTGTGTGACTTCAGTTATGTTATTAACTTTTCCACTTTTGCTGCAGAAGTTGTTTCTGTCAATATTTTACTTTAACGGTGCTGAACGGGAGGAAGGAGCAGGGTCCAAGCAGATGGCTGTCAGCAAACTGATGACGGCAGTTGAGAATTAGTGTCCAAATACAGTATTTAAAACTTGCTACAGTACATAGTTTCCTGCATATGCATGCCAAAATAAATCTGGTTTGGAGAACCTTTCAGGATCTTAATTTTATTTTTATTTGGAGCTTATTCTATTAAGAAAAAGCAAACAGGCAGCATACCTTAGCTTAGAGAGGGGAGTGGGTCCATCAAGCAGTGAGTACAGAGCTGGGTGAACCACAGAGACCTTTCCAACCTTTATTCACTCCAGCTATTGACTTTCTGAACACCACTAAGTACCAGAACGAATGATAACATTAATAACAGTAATACTATTAATTTGTACCCATTTTTGCCTACCTCATTCACACACAGTATTAAAATCCTTCCTTCTCATACCAGCTGTGCTTTTTCCCCCTCAGATAACCTTCCTGAAGGAGTTGGTAAGGGATGAGTACCATCACATGGGGGATATCTGGTGTCAGAATTCAGACAGTTTGAGGCACCTGAACCATTCTGAGCAGGGCAGGACAGCAGCAGGTAGTGGCTGTTCCATTCTGCACACATCTTTTGGAGTAAGTGTGACTAATCTGTTGGTTTGGATACCTGGCTGCAGCGGGGTCAGAGCAGGGGCAAGCTGTCTCTGCTGCAGTGAATTAGAGGCTTACATTCATTATCTCCCAATACCTCATTAAAACGACTTTAATGTGGTGAACATTTGATGGTAGACAAAAGCTTTAATCTTGTGAATATCAAACACACCTGTGTTACATTTCCTCTTGCGAGCAGTTAGCAGAAACAGGTTAACAAGCTATTTTAACTCCTTAATCTGCTGAATTTGTGTGGAAACCAGACTTTCACCAGTCACCTGAGTTTGAACTCTAAAAAAAAAAAAAGATCCTGCATACACCCCTAATTTATCAAGCTCTTTTTTCAAACTCTGCCTGCTCTAGACACTTTTAATCATCTGTTTAATTTTGCACCTTTTTTTTTATCCTGATATATTATATGCAGGTTATACTTAAGGCCCAGATTTGCCCTATTTTTCTTCCTCATCTGACCTAGATTCAAATTTACACACTGTGAAATAGCTAATAAATCCCCATTAAGGTTGTAAAAGGTGAAGGTTCAACCAATGTGCAAGTCATCAAGTTCTAATGTAAAACTGAATGAGCCTTGATATTAGCAGCACTCTCAAAAAGTGAGGCTGAAAGGCTCTACAGGTTTCCAGTTCTTTTATGGCAGCTTGTGCTTAGAGCACCTCACCTCTGACAACACCTCTGTTAAGCCTGCACAACAACAGTGACAACAACAGGCCCTAAGAACAGTAGGAAAAAATACATTGACATTTCCAAAAAAGAAATATCAGTGGTTTTCTTGTTGCACCAGAATTCTCCCACCAATATGTGTTTTATACCCTGCACGTTCTGAACACTTTGCTGCAAGAAAACACGGTTCGATAGACATTTCCCAATAAATATTACAACCTCTAAACACAAAAATTCACATAAAAGCCCTCATAAAGTACATTTCTTTTTGTGTATCTCACAGTGTCAGTGCTGCCCTGCTGAAATGGGGGTTTTTGCTTTGCTGTTGAAGCCTTGGAAAAGTGGTTTGTCAGTCCAACTGGAGAGTGCTGCTTTTTTTTTTTTCTCCCCTAGCCATAGATAGTATTACAATGATTTACAGAGACACGCTGAAAGTAAATTATGTTGTAAACGCCTGTCCCTTGGGTCGACAAAGAATCACGGGGAAAAAATGCAAAAAGTTTGAAATTCCCAACAGCAAAGGTTGACAGGAAAATATGGTGTTGTTTTTCTATGAGTAAAAGTAACTTTTATGTTGTGTTTTCCCATGAGAAATTATAAACTTTCAAAGGAATTTTAGTCTCTTGTATGCACACATAAGAGCAATTTATCTGGTACTGCCCCAGTGAAAACACTGTTAAGACTTTAAAGCTGTTAGAACTATGGCTGAACTTCATCTAGGCTGCTACTACTTATTTGTTCTTGCTGCCTCTTCTTGTCAAAACATTTACTCAGACTTCGAAGAGTTGCAAGTTGGCAACGTGTTAATAATATTAGAATGCATTTGTGTCGGCCATGTGGCCGCAATATTTAAGTAAATTCATCACTTATTTAATGAATAATGAATTCACGAGAGTAGCTATGGAGACGTGGAACCATATGTAGTAAATTAAATGGGAACTTGTCAACGTACAGTAACAGTGAATGTCACCAGAGTAGTTGTGTCTGTTTTATAGCAGTGGTGATGCACTTACACTGAGCCTGGGATGGATTTCTGACTAGGTATAGGCCAGCCACATTTTTTCACACCTAAGTTGCAGCAGTGATTTCTAACAGGTGTGGTAATAAAGTGAGAATTTACACGAGTTCCTTGTCGGTGTGTGCAGGAAAGGTGGAAGAATCTCAAGTTATTCAGTCTGTAAATTACTTAGCAGCATTTTGAAAAGAAAGGTAGAGAGCTGCAGGAGTTTTTTTCTTTTTTTCCGATGGGAAAATGTCACCAAGGAGAGGGAGGTGGGTGTTACTCAGCTCAGTTCTCATCTGCCCTAGAGCATGATGAAAACTCCAGACATCAAGGACGACTTCCAAGATAATTAATGGGGAAAATCAGACCTGGAGAACAGTAAAGGATGTACAAGAAGCTCATTAACACGAAATCAAGAAAAGAGGGTGGTTCAAAAGCTCAGAAGGCAAAGTCCATCTTTCTGTTTGACTTCAGAGCCCCAAGCAGCATTTTGGACATTGTGTCAGTGCTCACCAAGCTAAGAGTGAGACTGTCTCATTCCAACCTCCTTCCATGGGCAGGACACCTTCCACTATCCCAGGTTGCTCCAAGCCCCATCCAGCCTGGCCTTAGACACTTTCAAGGATGGAGCTTCCATCCCTGATTTTGCAATATGCAGATAAACTCCATTCAGAGGCTCCACTGACCAAACAGTGCAAGAAACCCAATGATTAATGGGACTGACGAGCCAAGTGTAGCTTTTGATTAGCAAGAACCTGATATTTGGTTATGCACGTGACTAAAAGTGTTTCACCTACCTGAAAAACATCTCTGGTGCAATCCTGTCAGCTAAGGAATTCAGGATCTCCCAGTGAAGTCTTCAAGTA
The DNA here is from genome assembly GCA_013396875.1 of Vireo altiloquus. Lineage (NCBI taxonomy): Eukaryota > Metazoa > Chordata > Aves > Passeriformes > Vireonidae > Vireo > Vireo altiloquus. The sequence goes on along the minus strand of VZRF01005150.1, from coordinate 26,544 downwards.
TTGAGGGAACATCACATTGCATGCTTAAGTGGTGTGTTTAAATGAAAATATCCTGCTGTTGGTGTAGCTGAAGGCTCTTTGTGTGTGCACATGGATATAGTTTGCTGCAGTCAGTAAGAACAGATAAGACACCATATACAACACAAACACTGGAGAGGAGATAACACAGGAAAGGAGATAACTGTTAGAAAACAAGGGCAGGACTCGTAAAGATTGAAGCCATCTTTGTTTGAAATATGTCATAAGACCACATCCAGCTAAATCCTGGCTCAATCTAACGTTTATGCTTAGGACATGCCCTGAGGTTGCAGAAATTTTAAAAGCCCTAAGACACCTAAAAGACATGCAGCCTTTCAGGTCAGAGGCAGTCCCAGTCTTGTCACATTTCAGGCGTGAGGCTCATCTTTACAGCAAGTTTTCCTTGAAGAACTCACTTTTATCACCAAGCCTAACTACACTCCCACCACGATTTGAGCAACCCCTTACTGCCTCCCTCCACCCAGTAACTCATAGCTCACCTTCACGAGGACAGGAGTCACTCAGCTGCCCCACTTTGCAAACTTTAACTCCTGGGATCTTCCCGAGGCTCATTCCAACGTAATTTTGGGGATCCATGCCACACCTACAGAAGTTTCCCTTTATTTTTCCAGCCACTGAGCTGTGTTGCATCCCCTCACGTCACGTCGTGTTGAGTGGCATTGTTGCCTTCAGAAATGATGGGATGGAGTGTGACTTGATGTGTTGTGAGTGATGTGACACGATGTGACATATGTCATAAAATCATTGTCACCCATCAAAAAAAAGTGACAGATCAAATTCAAACAAAGCTTACCATATACTTTTAGTGGCTACCCAATCAACTAAAAACAAATATTTCGAATTGTGAGCCAAAAGCGTGGGAGTGTGACTCATTTTTGGTCAGTCCTCACATGCCTAACTTGGCAATTTGCATTTCTTCCACTTTCCTTCAACTGTATTATCCAGTTGGTGGGGAGGAAACTTGTTCAGTTCATTTGTATTATTCAGTCTGCGTATTTGTCAGACCATTACTTCTAAATATGTTCTCCTAGTCCTTTTCACGAATTGTCCCCATTTACCTTCTCTTTCTTGATGCATTTGAGTTATTATCATGTTATGAAAGTAATAATGCACAGAAAAGGTTGAATTTGTCATCCTGCAATGTTGTACAAGCCAAACTATCAAGAACAAGGAGATAATTTTCTGTAATTCTACATCTGAAGAACACACTATCTATTCAAAAATATCACACTGCTTTATTTCCAGGCTATATATCTGCTCATTAAACATTTCTAATAAGAAATGTAAGATATGAGGGAGAAAATAAAAAGCAGTTTTGCCTTGTAAATGAATTGCTGCATCTCTGACTAAACCAATATCAGTGTGGGAATAAGCCCAAACAGCTTTTCAGGACTGGAGTTGGGACAACTGGCAGTGTGTGGTAAGTGGTACCAGAGCATTACCACTGCTCTAATATTCATGGAGTCAAAGAGGGAACTTCCAAATCTCCCCATGTCCAAAGGGGGAAGGATGTGAGGGATGGTGTGGGTGCCATCCATCGCTGTGATCACATAAGGGACTCCTGAAATGTCATAAAATCCCACTCGGCTCTGTTGTCACTACTGCTGCTTGTATGGAAAATTAACACATTTAATTAACTGCCTGACCAAGGCAGCTGTTACCTTATATAAAACCTTGAACATCCATGCCCAGCATATCCCATTAGGTGTTCCAGTGTGCCAGTGGCATAAGACTGATTATCCTTTTGCACCAAATGGCACAGCAGGACTCCTCCTGCAGCACGCTCAAGTCAAGATCTTCCTTCAGTTCTTCATGGGGCACAACGATGCTCCAGCCCAAATTACCTAATAATGTTGTCTTTCAGGACAGCCAACAAGATACACCATGCACAGCAAAACATGTCCTGGCCAAAGCAACTCCTCTCTCTGCCTTTGTTCCCAACATCTGAAAGTATTCCTGCTGCCTCGGCTGTGGAAGCGTTTGGCATGTGATTTCCATCGGAATACTACAAGCACTATTTTATTTATATTCCATTTCTATCATTTATGGCAGATGGTTACTCGCCTTAAATTTTTAAATAATATCTTGGCTGCAGAATTTCAAATTAAAAGTAAACTCTCCGAGTCGAAGGCAAGGGTAAGTTCAGTTATTTTTTAAAAAGTTGGTTGGAGGATTTTTTTTTTGTAGTGCTTATCCTGTGCATGCAAATTTGCATGCATGTGAGCATCCATATTTATACACATTTTTTCCTGGAAATACTTTTCTGCTATAAGTTTGCATGCTTATAGGTTTCAATAACTAATCACTTGAAAGGTAAACTTTCTCTTCAGAGCTGAAACAGCCACAAGTTATTTCATCATAGAGGAGAATATTTTGTACACATCTGAACATTTTCTAAATGAAATCCAAACTTTAAATAAAAGATTTGGAATAGAGCAACCTCTAGACTTGGAGAATTTCTGCTGTTGATATTTTTGCTCCTAATTTTCTTTCCATTCCCCTTTCTATGCTGTGATGGTCACAAATGTGTTGCATTTAGAGAGTGCAGACTACACACAGAAAAGGACATGACAAACTGGCACAGCCCCACCGATTTCAGCAGAAAAATTCAGGTTTGATGTTTGGCCATCAAGCAACACCCACCTTTCATCCAGCATTGTCTACCACAGGTTTCAAATCACTACGAGAGAAGCAGACCCCAATCCTGCAAACACTTGTGTGTGTGTAACTACACATATGGGAATAATCCCATTAAATCAATGGGATTACTCGTGTGCATAAAGTTAAGCATGTGTGTAAGTGCTTGCTGGAGCTGGGCCTGAGGGAGAATTCAAAAACAGGATTTTTGAACCATTGGTACAGTGGGTGTGAATGTTCCTGTTCCAGCTCTGTGGCTTTGAATGCTCCTTTCCAAAGTCAAAAGTTTTGAAGGAAGAATTTGCCCTCTTTTCCATGGAACCAGGATGCTTTTAAGACCCTGTAAATAGTCCATTTGTCGTGGCACAAGCACCACTTACGAGGGGGTCCCCATGAAGCCGAGCAAATTTAGAGCACACAAATAAGCTGAGACTTGTGTTGTGTTCCCTGCCCGCAGTCTTCTCACAGATCCTCTCAGATTTGCAAATTTATGTAAACAAATTCAAATCTACAAGTTGTAAACTGTATGTAGCTGTTGTTCACATGTTTGGGGTTTTTTTCTTGGTAACCTCAGGTGAAAGGATTCCCAGACCAGATATTTGAAAATGCAAAGAAGCAACTAGAAACAGGAGCTATGAACTCAGTTTAAAAAAGACCTCCATACGTAAAGGAAAAAAACAGTTCATCTAAGGTAAAGGGTGCAAAATTTCCTTGTGTAGGAAGGAGATGGTTTAGCCAAAAATATTTTGGGGAAAGAACAAAAATATAGACAATACAATTCTCTGCTTGGAAAGTGTTATTTTCTGTCCAGGGAACAGCTAAGGGATCCATCAGCTTCGTGACAGATAAGGAGAGATCTTCTTACCTAAAGCTCCTCTTCCCTACCATGCTCCCAGTCAAGTTCCTTGCCCACTGAGTTAGGAAAAGTGCAATAATGGGAAAAAACAAAATTCAGGTACAAAGCATTTGACAACAATACCTTGGGGGAAAGAAAGGAAGAATTTTTATAACCAAGTTTCTGACCAGAAGAGGGTCTAAGAAATCCCAGATGACTATTCCCACTGAAGTTGGCTGTACCTAATCCTGGATATGGATTCTCAGCCAGGATTTCAACACTTCAGCTCTCAGGGTGGTTCAGAGACATATTTTCACAAACAAGGGAAGATCTGCACGTCAAATTCCCAGTTCTGTAACTGGTTGATGTAAAGAACATCTCCTTCATCCTCCACAGATCAAGAACTGGTAACTGAAACTGGAGAAGCTCAGCTAATCCTTAGACCATTTTGTCACGTTTTCACTGTATGAACTGACAATTTCTACCACAGCTTCTCAGATCCTCAGGCTCCTGAACAAACCCTTGGAAACAGATGTGGTTTTAGAATAAAAGCAAAATTATTAATATTTCATTGAATCAGTTTGATTGAAAAGATCTTTAAGATCATCAAGCCCACCATTAGACCATGTCCCTCACTGTCACATCCACACATCTTTTAAATTCCTCTGAGGATGGGAACTCCACCACTGTCCTGGGCCGCTGTGCCAGGGCTGGACAATGCTTTCAGTGAAGGAATTTTCCCTGATATCCAACCTAAACCTCCCTTGGTGCAACTTGAGGTCATTCCTCTGGTCCTATTGCTTGATACTGAGGAGAAGAGATGAATCCCCACCTGTCTGCCCCCTCCTGTCAGGGAGTTGTGGAAAGTGAGAAGGTGCCCCTGAGCCTCCTTTTCTCCAGGCTGAGCCCTCCCATCTCCCTCAGCTGCTCCTGGTGCTCCAGACCCTTCCCCAGCTCCACTGCCCTTCCTTGGAGAAATTACTATTAAATATCATGTAGAAATGTGTCTGGGAATGTATGAATTCAAATAGAACCACTTATATGTGGCATTTGAACCCTGATACTTCACCTCCTTGCCAAAGCTGTTGAGAGCAGCAGAGCAAACTCTGGGACAGTAAAAAAGCACAGGGACTGTAACAAGCTTGACCCTTATAGACTGCAGACATAAAGCTGGAAAATTGTGTGTGGTCTTCCTCTGATGCCATACTCTGGGTTTTTATTGCAAACACCTTCCCTCCAACATCCATTTAACATGCACCCATCTGTCAGGCGATGTTTTCCGCAGCAGTGTTAATGTGCATGTGCCCCCTTCCACTCTGGTAGTTCACACCTTTAACTAGGGCTGGAGCCAGAGTGCAATAAACAGCCTTCCGCAGTTTGGAGTATAAAAGGCTCAAAATGTGAGAGACGCTTCATCAAAAAAACAAAAGACCAAGATAGAGCAGTTTGGAGCTGTGGAGGGCGCAGGGAGTGGTGGGTTTAGGACCCTGCTTGCCAATACCTCTCCTAAAAAAGTAAGAATTATGAATAATAGCTCAAAAGAGAGGAGAGAAAGTTATATCTGGTGGCAGGGATGCAGTCACAAGCTATAAAAAGAAGCCCTCGCCTGGCTCCCAACCAGGTGTTGTGTCTTAGCTTGTTTAGAAATACTTGTGGTTGTGTTTAATTAGTTATGACAAAAGATCCTCAAAGAATGTATCAGTTCAAGCCTTAAGTTTGCCTACATTATTTCACCTTTGTTCAAGGAAAAAAGTATTACTGAGACACAAAAACTTGAAAAAATATTGTATGAAAGTTACTGCCTTAATGAAATATTAAAAATGCATCAGGAATACTGTTCTGGCATTAAAAATAAACAATAACATTTCTTCCTAGTTACGGTTCACTTCAATTCTTTAAAAATTAATTATTACCTCTTTAAATATTTGATTAAATTAGATTTGGGTGGGTTATCGCTATCCACAAAATACTCGGTGTTGTGTATAAATTTGCTTTCTTCAGTCCCTGACATGTACAGGCACGTTATACGGTTGTTTGATTATTAGAAAACTAAATCCAACGGCTCTGTTTTGGCAGTTTGCAAAACATATACTATTGAATCTTGCCGCTTGGAATGGAAATGCAGCAGTATGTCAGAAATCTCTAATAAAAGAGGAAGAGTAAAGCAGCAAAATTACACCATGTGATATTTGGGATTTTCACATCGTATCTTATCGTGCTGCTATATCTCACGTTTTAAAAAGGACACATTATTTTTAATAATGGTTAATTAGGATTTGGGGATAATAGCCTAGAAATCATAAGAAATTTCTAGGCGTATAAAGTCTATTCTGTTCTCAATGCACGAGGATTTATGAGTATAACTACTTAGATAGCAAAGGGAGAATAAACCCTCCAGCATGTCCTAAGAGAGGTAAGACAATTATTTCTCCAGCATTATGATAAAAGTAATTTAGTATGACCAACTGGATGAATAAGAAACATCTCTGAATGAGAACAGGGGCTGATACAGTTATAAAACTTTAATTTAAGTGAACACCTGGAAGTGTCCAAGGCCAGGTTGGATGGGGCTTGGAGCAACCTGGGATGGTGGAAGGTGTCCCTGCCCGTGGCAGGGGTGGGATGGGATGGGCTTTAAATCCTTTCCAACCCAAAGCATTCCATAATTCCTGCCCCTGCCACCTTTCCACTAGAGCAGGTTATTCCAAGCCAAATCCACACTGATGGATGTATAATTTCCGATGCATGATTTTTTTTTAAAATGTCATCTGATGTGGCACTTTACCTCAAATCAAATATTCTGAGATTCACAGTGGGTTTTTCATTTCATGCTTTGTCCAGAAAAAAAAATATTGAGTTTGAAACAAACAGGAACATTCGGGCTTTGGGGATATGACACTCTTCTAGCAACTATATTGAAAGTATACAATTTAATCCTCAAAAAGACAACATTAAAAATAAAAACAAAACCTCAACCTTCCCTTTAAATGAATACCACAATATCACAATGTCAGCATCTGGCTCCTGAGCATGTGTGATGGTTGTTTTGAAAGGATAATTGACTTTGTGGGAAGGTGCTCTGTTCATTGTTCAGATATTGTGGATGACACTTCCTCTCCGCTTGCTCCTCAGCCCACAGGATACTCCCATCTCACACATGCACTGGAACAGCACTGGGAATGCTTCCCAATGGGCTCAGACAGAAAGATTGACATACAAATTGATCATTCCTTCAGCCTGTATAAAAGAATTCAGCCAAACTATATAAATTTCTTTGCAAAAATGAATTACTTGCAAAAGTTTAGGGTTGTTTTCCTTATAAACTTAAAACGGAAATTTTTATGGATTTTATTTTTTTAAAGAGTTTGGATTTTTGCTAATTTTACATGCCTCAACATACTTCATAGAGCGTTAAAAATAAAGAGACAAAATGCCTAGGTGAACTTCATCACTTCTACATTGAAGAAATTCTTGGCTGGGAGGGTGGGCAGGCCCTGGCACATGGTGCCCAGAGAAGCTGTGGCTGCCCCTGGATCCCTGGCAGTGCCCAAGGCCAGGCTGGACAGGGCTTGGAGCAATCTGGGATAGTGGGCAGTGTCCCTGCCCATGGCAGGGGTGGAATGGGATGAGCTTTAAGGTCTCTTCCAACCCAAACCATTCTGGTATTCTGGGATTCAGGAAGGACACTTTCTGTCACCTAAACCTGACTACAGGACTCAGCTCCCTGCCCTGCATTGAGTAGTTTTACTTTTCCACCTTTTTTTTTCCGGTGTGAGATGCCGAACTTTGCAGAAGGATTGAGTTGTTGGCAGGAACTGCTCCCACTCTCCAAGTAGCACAGGCTCCTCAAACTAAAATAGAACTAGAGTGGACTGAAGAGGCTGAACGAGGCATTCATCTCCTCTTCGCTCTGAAGTAGACACATCCAAATTACAACAGTGAAATCCGGAGGAATAGCAACTATCTTGTGGGGGAATGAGAAAGAAAGTGTCTGGAAAAGCCATCCTGCAGATTGAACTCTCTTCCTGCTTCAGGAGCCATCCCCGGGTGCTTCAGCTCAACAGCTATAGACAGTGCTGAGGCACTCAGAGCAGTAGGGCAGGAAGCTGGGCACAGGCAGTAGTGCAGGGAAAAATGTTTGCATGATTATATATGTGATAATCCAAGGTCGATTTGCATATTTTGATTTTGCTATTCACTAAAGTTGGGTCCCCGAGGCTTTCTAAGGTCACTTGGGGGGCACTGGGAAGCTGTGCATGAGAGGCAAAGGGGAGAGCTTGCCCTTGGCCAAGAAACCTGCCCAAAAGTGGAAATAAATTGTTCCTGTTTGGGAAAAAATATAAAGGAAAGAGAAAAAAAAAGAGAGAAAAAAAGCAGGTTTGGATGGGAAGACTGTTTCCACAGCCAAGAGGAATTATTTAAGTTGGCTAATATAGCAGGGCCAGTTGATCCTTTGCCTTTCATATTCCTGCTTGCCTGTCTGCCCCCTCCTTGGGACCGTCTGAAGGAAGGGAAGGAGCAGACAGATGTTCCTGGCCTGTGCTGGTAGGGAATCAGGGACACATGTGAGCTTCTTGTCTCTCCTCAGAGCCACCCAGCTGGGAACAGTGACTCACAGCTGGGTCACGAGGGCCTTGCCATCGACCTGGGAAGATGATGGATTCTCAAAACATTTACAACTGCAAAAGAAAGTAAAAAAGGAATTAAAAAAAAAAAAAAAAAAACAAAGAAAGGAAAGGAAAGAGAACAAATGTACAATTTACGTGAAAGGAAAAACTGTTCACCAAATGTCTTGGAGTGACTTTATGATATCCTCCTCTGAATTTGTCTCAAACCAGAACACCATCTCTGCCACTTCTGTTGGTTTTTGTTTCTTTGGAGAGACAGGCTGGTAGGGAGATGCTTTCCTTTATTTCTGCTTGAAGGACTTTGGACAAGGTCCTGTAGTGACAGGACTAGGAGGAAGGGAGTCAAACTGACAGAGTGCAGGGTTAGATGGGATATTAGGAGGAAATTCCTGGTGCTGAAGTCCTGGCACATGGTGCCCAGAGAAGCTGTGGCTGCCCCTGGATCCCTGGAAGTGCCCAAGGCCAGGCTGGACAGGGCTTGGAGCAACCTGGGACAGTGGGAGGTGTCTCTGCCCATGGCAGGGGTGGTACTGGATGGGCTTTAAGGTCCTTTCAATCCCAGACCATTCTGTGGTTCTAAAGACATTCTGTAAAACTAAAGAACAGATTTTCTTTCCTTTAAGGTCTTGTGGAAGAGGATGTTCAGAGTTTTTAATTTCACTGTCAGGACAAATCCGTGATAAGTGAAATAATGCCAATACCTACAGTTGGACACTACCTTGCACTGTATGTATAGTTTGGATAAATAAGAAGATAAATAAGTCTAAAATTTTGTGATTTTATTTAATTTTAAAATGGATTTAAAAGTCCTTGGGCTGCTGGAGGCAACAGTATCCAGAAGGTCAGTGGGGGTTGTCTCTTTTTTTTTCCATTGCCTTCAAGTACAAAAGGAAATGGAGAAGATTTACCAGGCAAAAACTTCATTCAGTTCCTCACAGGACAGTAAATGAGTGACAGTGTGGAGAAACTCACCACATGGCCAATGTTAATGACTCAGGATACAGCAGCTCCCTATTTTTTACCCTTCACTCTCCTCTCTGGCTGTTGGTGTGTGAAGCACCACTCGAGCCTGAACACACCAACCATACCATTCCTCCCTGTCTCTGCAGCTCATATTTCCTTCATTCTCACACAGTACTTAAAATCAACACATAATTATTATTATTTTTTTTGTAGGAACATATTTTCATCCCAGAGAAGGAGGAATTTTTTAATGTGATATTTTCTGACAGTGTTCATTCTCATATCCTTTCTCTTTTGCAGTCACAGGCAGGCTTCCTCTGATCCATTCAGAAATAAAGAATTAATGATATCACATCACAGTTACTAGTATTTCCTTATTGATATGTTTCCTTTTTATGGTATTTTCCCTTGAGACCTCCTTTTCCAACAACATGTTCTGCTATCAGCAGGTTAGATTCAGGAATATAAAAGTAGTTAAGACATCAGGACTTAAAGTTAGTGGTCTTTAACAGAAGTGTAGAAAAAAACTGTGTGTTGTGATACACAAGGATTAAGACTTTTTCAAAAACATAAAAAAGACAAAAAGAGCTGAAAATGTTCCTTCACACAATAAATCTCCTGGGTTTGCCCACCACAATGCTGAAGAGATTTTTTCTGTCTTGCCTATTTTCTCTTTCCTCTTGCTGTCCTTTCCACCCTTCCCACACACATTCCTTCTCTTCTTTCCTGCAACCAAACTCTCAGTTACTTTGTCCCACCAAAATCCAGCACAAACCTCCAAAACCTGTGTGTGACCTAAAGACCCAAAAGCCACGAGAGGAGCGTGACATTCTTTGTTTGAAGGATTGGGATATTCTAGCTTATTTATTTATTGATTTCATTTTATCTGTTTGAAGATGGGAGCATTTTCAGGGGACATCACTGAGTGCTGCATCTTGGTTTCTTGATGCAGGATTTTTAATTTTACTGGATAGTAATAATAAGGAATTTGAAGTCAGCTCAGAGATCCAACTCTGTGTCTTCTGGAAGTGATCTAACTGTTGGATCAGTGTGTCCCTGGCACATTTGTAGAACAAATTCATATGTCGGCTTCCACAAAGCACTGGTAGTGCCTGAGCTTGCCAGCTCTGCCGTTCTACTGCAAATGAAACAAAATTCAGACTTTAAATCCAGCCTCTGCACCCTGTTCCAAGACTGAAATTTAAGCGTGGGGATCAGAGGCCACCTCTCCAATGTTGGTTCTGGTTAATCACAAGCTTAAAAGGGCTCCTTTTTCTGATGACGATTGGATATTGTTGAAACTGTACAAAAAAATAAAAATTCATTCTATTGAAAAAAAAAAATCTATTCAACGTGCCAGAGACGTTTGGAGAAGTATTGATCTCTTGTGGTTTCCATAATTTAAAACACCTCCTGGATCAGGTAATCTCAACAGACTGGTACATCCACCTGGGCCAAAATTTCATGCTTTATGTGTATATATGCTGCATGAAATGAAACGTGTTCACAACAGATTTGCTTAGCTGGCCCCACATTAATTGCTGCTGTGCCTACAGAAACTTCACCAGGCACAGACTTAACACCAGTTTTCATTTAATCAAGCTCCCAATTTGCATCCTGTTCAAAGTTTCAGCTTATGACTGATCTGAAAATGCTGCCCTGTCCCTGGAGGATCGGTACATGATATTTTACAGGGCATGATAAATAATATTTTAAAAACTTAAATAAACAAGGTCTCTGAGTGTTTTCCCCTGAAAAGTTTTACTACATTTATGACAATTTAAATATGCCTCTTGAGAGCCAAACCATGAAGATAAAGAATGCAACAGGGCCAGACAAGGCAGCACTGGCATTCTCAACAGAGACACATTTTAAAAGAAGACAAAGCCTGACATTTGCCCCATTTTTGGATGCCCAAAAAATAGATAAATAAATTACTAAATAGGCTCATTACAGACTCATTCTGCTTTTTCATGTACCTACAGCAAAAAATGAATCACATTTTAATGCATGAAAACCAGGTGACAACACATTTGAATCCTGTATAAAATAATGAGCTGTATTTTCATTTGAGATGTGTCAAAATAAAATACCACTGGGACAAAGTGTGTCTTACTGAATCCTTTATAATAGGCAACATAACCAGCAATGTGTGAAACCAGAGAAATTCAAACCCACACGCTCAGGATCACCTTTAAAAGGTGGCAGGATTGGGTTATCCTTTAATTCTTTTTGGCTCTTCCTGTTAGAGAGAGGAGAGCCCTCAAAAAGATTTTGGGATCCACTAGGAAAAGAGTTGCTTTATGGCAGCTATTGGAATTTTGGGTAATACAATGCCCACCAGAGTGTACAAAGCCAGAGGGGAGATGACTCAGGTTTTGGTTGAGCACAGCCAGGGAGATCTTGAAACTCATTCTGATGCGACCAACTCTATTTTGGGGTTTTGTCCTTATTATAAACTCTGCTGATTTTGCAGGGGGTGGGTAAAAGAAGGTTGTGTTGCACATGCACATGTAAACCAAGAATGAATGAAACACACCCATGGACCACTTCTGTTCCCATGGCAGATGTGTGACCATGGAATGCTCCCACTGAAGTGGAAAACAAACAAACAAAACCCAAACAGTGGGGGAAAAAAAATAAAACCCCAACGGTTTTCTTTTCAAAGTTAACAGAATAAAGAAGAGGTGTATGATAAAAGGAATCTAAGGAAGGAGCCTTATCTCTGCCAGCACCCAGCAAGAGGGACATTGGAAAATACACCCCATTCCTTGGGAGAGCACCAAAAACTTCCTTCTCCTCTTGATCCTGGACTGAATTGACAGCCAAGGCTTCAGCCAGTGTTTGGGGTTTTGCTGTGAGTGCTCATTTACCTGCAGCAGATGTCACCTTTAACTCCCACCACACCTGCACTGCAGGTTATAGTCACACCTGAAAAACTTCTGAACACTTTAAAGGCTTTTGTCCCTGCTGAAGTTCTCAGAGGAGCACGCAGCAAGTCAAAGTTCATCTAAGCAATGAACAGGTTCACTCGGTGGGAGTGAGTAGAATTTTATGTATTTTGGCCCTCCCATGCAAGCTGCACTTTAAAGACTACCTGTGCTCCAGCTCTGAGCCCTCACCTCCCACTCTGAGCACAGCAATAATCAACATGGCATCAGCAGGCAGATCAGAGGACAGATCAGCTTCCTCCAGCATTCAGCATCCCTTCCTTTCCCCTCTCTGCTCCTCTTTCACCCCTTTTCCAGCAGCCAGGTGAGCTCGTGCCTCACCTCAGAGTGCTGAGCAGACCCTCCTGGCCACGGCTGTGCTCCCTCCCCGTGTTCCATGGGGACACTCTGGTGGCATTCCTGCCCCTCCTGCGCTTCTCCCTGCGCCATGGCCTCTCTGTGAACTCAGATGGGTGACAGATGCTTTTTCTCCCCCACCCCGTTTTGTCAGCGGGATAAAAATAAGTGATTTAAATCAGTCTCTTTTTAGTACCCAACCAGCTAGCCCTGCCTAATATTTGTAGCCTAAATAATCGCCATATGTGGCAGTGGAATACAAGTTTGTGGGTTTGTGGCCTTTTTTTTTTTTTTTTTAATAGAAGTTAATCCAGCTTTGAGCTGCATTAATTCCCAATGAGGCTTGGGGACAGACAGCTGTTTCTCTTCTTTGGCCTGGGAATACTGCCCTCAAAAACCCACCTATACTCGTCAGCATCCCTGGTGGACACGGGTTGTGCTCATTTTCAGATCCTTGTTTCACCCTGCATTCGGGGTCAGCATTGCACCAGTGTCTGCTTCTCAAAAAAAAAAAGATATGACATTTGGAAATGTTTTGTTGGCTATTTTGCCATGGAATAAGAAAAACTTCAAAGCTCCCATCTTCATTTGGAGAGTTGGGAAGGAAGAATATTTGCAAAGGAGACATTTGACAGGAAAATCAGTATTAGCCTGTAGGGCAGTAGTGGAGCCAGATAAATCCTGTGCTGGCTCTTAAGGCTGAAACCTCACAGAAACAGTTTTAAGGAAACAAGCCCTGAAGTGCTTATTTACCCTGTGCCACATGACAAGCAGTGGTGAAAAAACCAGCAGGAAATAGGAGCAAAAGAACAAACTAAATAATATTCTCTTGTATTTTTCAACCGGTTCAACCTGGGGGAAAAAAAAAAAAGAAAAGAAGAAGAAAAAAAGGATATTCTACCTAGGTTGCACATTCCCTTATTATTCCTTGGCCCCAAAAACTGTACCCACAGCCAGAAAAATTACCTGGAGACCCCTTTTTGGCTGGAAAATGCAGGAGGAGTATGATATCCAATATGCACATTAGAATAGTCAAGGAATACTGTTTCTAAAGTAAGGCTAAGCATCATACCTGAGGTTCGAAGGCAAAAGGAATTGCTTGGCAAGGTTTAAATCTCTGCCTCTGCGGTTTTGTTTTCTCACACAGATTATGTAAGCAAGTCACCTCACACCTAAAATGTGTCTCAATTTATGTTTGTTCTGCTTTTTTATTGCCACGTTTGAAAATTAATAATTCAATGTCCTAATATTAGCTGTCATCTTAGCTGTGATAAAATTAATAATTCATCAAACCGAAATCAAACAAATGCCACATTTTTGAGCTGGATGAGGAATATTCTCTGCTGCATTTATGGAGCTAAGTTTGGTGAGATTTGCCACTTTATTTCAAATTAAATAGTGTTTTGCCAATTAATATATCATTTTATCATCTTCTCCCACTTTGAAATTATCTCTAAGGAAGGGTTTTGCAGAGCCACACAGGTTTTATTTTTACAATTTTTTTTTTTCCAGGTGAAAAGAGCAGTGGTTTGAAAAAGCAAGGAACATTCACTCACTTTTATGCGCTTTCCTCTTGGTCATGCACCTCCAGCTTTTCCAGGGAAAGTACCCACTGTACCTGCACTGCTCTGGCCGAGTTCCAGCCTAGGTAATTACACTCAGCCTGTCTAAATTATTGCAGGAGGCTTTTATTTATTTTTTTTTTTTTTGGTTTTTTGAGAAGGAATCCCCCATTCCCTGAGTTGCTGGGGAGGGCTGTGAGGGCTGCTCAGCAGGTGCTGCTCCTCTCAGCAGGAGCTCACTGGGCTCCAGCAGTAGGTGAAGGGATTTCCAAGCGTGGAGAGCAGCCTGTGTTAAATCTGCAAAGCGTTTGGAGATCCTTTGGGGTGAGAGGTGCCATGTAAATGTGAGGTCACTGCCGTTATCTGGGGTGCAAATGCATCCTGGGCTGTGAGAGAAGCTTAGGGGGGGAAAAGGATATGAAGGGAGAAAAAAAAAAAAAAGAAAAAAAAAGAAGGAAAGAAAAAAGTAGGGAAAAAATAAAAAGGAGCGGGAAAAATGACTTAAAAAAAACAAGGGGAAAAAAGAAGGGGAAAAGGAGGAGAAAG